>ML812023.1:28639-56294 GCA_009831015.1 Picea engelmannii | reverse complement strand
TTTTCTATTAAAGCTCCCCTCTCCCACCCACATAATTAATAGAAGAAACACATAATATGTTTTTTCTATTAAAGCCCCCCTCTCCCACCCACATAATATGTGTTTTTTCTATTAAGATTGAAGTTAATGTTTTTTCTATTGATGCCTTCCCCCCACCCACATAATGTTTTTCTATTAATGCCTTCCCTCCACCCACATAATGTCCGGGGGGGGGCATTAATAGAAGAAACACATAATATGTTTTTTCTATTAAAGGCCTCCCCCTCCCACCCACATAATATGTTTTTTCTATTAAAAGCTCCCCCCTCCCACCCACATAATATGTGTTTTTTCTATTAAGATTGAAGTTTCAGTAATCCAAACTGTGCTGCAGCATGACTTCAATTTAATTGAGTAAATAGCATATGGCATCCGAGTATATAATTACATTTATGGAAGATAATTGTGCAAATTAGCATATCTTTGTTTTTTTTAAAGGAATATTCTATTATGATATTAAAAACAGATGAGTTCTTCAAAATGTCCAATTAACTTGTTAAAAATTTATCCACTCAACAAACCACAAATTAATTGTTACATGTGAGGAACCCGGAAGGATGGGTAGGAACCATGAACGAGAGGGGCGATTCATGATTCCATCTTGCCATCATGATTTCAGGCAGGGAATCATTGAGAACTTGTAGGGGCCACCATCTTTTCTCTCAACAAAGGGTGCCCATATCTTGGAATATTGCTAAGGAAAGACATCATCACCAACATCATGTTGCTCTTTATGGCCGAGACACATTCCAAAAGAGAGTGTCAATTTGTTTTTCCTTGCATATAGGATGGGAATTCGCATATAGGAGGAATTAGAATAGGGGAGGATTATAAATGACATGCATATTAATTTAGGGTAAAGTTTAAATGTTAGATTTTTTTTTGGAGTTTTTACGGGTATATTTTTCAATCAATATTAATTTAGGGCGAAGTTTAAATGTTAGATTTTTTTGGAGTTTTTACGGGTATATTTTTTGATCAATTTTTACTGATATCTGGTAAAAAAATTGTTGGATCTCTGGATTCGAGTGAGTCTTTATAATTTGAGTGCCCTAAAGATTTTCCAGGTGTTGAATCCATTTATGAATTCAAAAACGCAATTTAAATAAAAAAAAATGGTGATTTCACCAAGATCTTTTTGATCGGATTCCAGTGAAAAAATTCAAAAAGTCGAATGTTTAGACAACACCTTAATTTACATATGGGCATTTATCTATGTGTATTGATAAGAAAAAATAACTATCACCATGTGTAATGTCGCCATGTGTAGTGTCGCATTAGAATAACTTGTGCATTAGATAATAGTGAGAGTACAATGAGAGATCTTTATCAAACATATATATATATATATATATATATATATATATATATATATATATATATATGTAAAGTAGGATTTAAGCATGGATATCACATCTCCCTTCACATGGTGAATTCAAAGGTGCAGTACTTGTGTACATACAATCTACCATTGCACATTACTTATGTACATACAATCTACCACTTCACATTAACTTTCCATTCAACAATGTTTATCTTCATTCCACATTACTGATGCAGGAGCATCGCTCACTCAACAAGCGAGCCAGTGCGTGGAGAAGAAAGGACAGCTGGACAACGCCTACAAATTTTGTGAATGCTTTGGGAATTGTTGCGCCATTCTTTTAATGAAGTCACTCATGAAGAAGCACACTTGTATTGTAAAGGGGACCTTGAGCCTTTAAGCTCTCGTCCTTAGTAGATAGGAAGGCATTTAATAGATTTAATGCTGTTAGATAGGAATTTAATTGTAGATTTGATAATTGTAGAATTCGAGAGGGGAAAACGGATATAGACACCCTCCTTTGTACATTGTAACATATTGAAGACAGGAGCAAGAGAAGAGAGCAGAGCAGAGAAATTGTGAGCAGAACCACCATGTACAGATATTGAATTAATAGAAAAGCTTTGATTCAATTCCATGGTTGTGTTATTCTCTGTGTGTTGTTGATATTATGCTCATGAGTATTTGCTTCCTGTTATTCACTTGCTTTTATATGTTGTGTATGTGATTTCATGGGTAATCTGAAATCTGAGGAAATGAGTGAATAATTTTCAATTGTTTCTCTAAGTGAGCTAGAGAATTCCTGCAAGGAATGCAGTTGAATTTGTCTGCAAGGAGTGCGTGACTGCAGGGTTTTACTTAGAGATAGCTTTTGTTCTTATCTCAGAAGTGTAGATTTGGCACTGGAGCCATGCAAGGTGTGCGCAGGCTAGAAGTAGACTCAGGGTTGCGATTTTGAGCTAAGGGAGTGGAAGATTTCTGCTGCATGAGTGCGTAGAATTGAGAAGTCCAAATACTTAGTTGTATTCGGAGCTTTGCCACAAGGAGTGCGTGCAACAAGTTCTCATATAGTCTCGTGTAGCAAGGGTAAGGTCAGGAGGGATAGGTCTAAAATCCACTGGAGGAATATTGTAGGATTGTTGTGAAAAGCTTGAGACAAGTTCCATAGATTTTGAGAGGTTGAACAAGTTCTCGCAGGGAGAGCATTTGAATTCATTTCACAAGAAACAGCCAGGAAGGAGAGACGGTTGAAATCCCCTAGAGAGATTTCACGAGGACCCGAGAGCCACCAGATCGTGTAAAGGTGCGCGGGGTTTACATGGTGAGCATTAGAAGTTTGAAGCTCAGGAGGAAATAGCGTCGTCGATTTGGGATCATTGGATTGGCATGTGCCATCGCATATCGGCATATCGCGAGTTGGAATACTAAGTTGTTGGAGCGAGAGCAGCGATATCGCGAAGAGCGACACTCCGACAAGATCTGGGCCATTGATTTTGTGGGACACGCGTCGAAGGATCCCTAGGAATCAGGGTTCGGAGAATCGAGGTTCTCAACGACAGGGAACACTTGTACCTCGGATTCGCGATCCACGAAATCCCGAAGGTGACGTGGCATTGTGGAACCACGGTTGCTAGTGGAGTACAGGTGGCACCATATCGGGAATCGGGAAAAGGTAAGTCCTGAGTTCATCACGTCAGGACTCGTGACCCCGTGAGTTCCGAAGTCCCGATAGAAGGTTAAAAGGAGGAGGAATCGAGTCCACAAGAGTCTCGGGAATTCGGTGTATCGGGACTCGAAGGTTGAAATTTCAATTCGTCAACGTCGCGAGTAGCGATTTCTCGATTGGGAAAAAGTTCCGATAGCGAAGGAGAGTCAACGTTGACTCATATCAGACTTTGGGGAATTGCGAGGGGAGAAAAACGCGGTCACAGGATTCATGAAATCACGAAGTCTAATTTCCCAAATTCAGAAGGGAGATCAGTGGAGAATTGTTATGGGTAGAAAAACTTCCGACGAGGGAGTGGAAGGGCATCTTAACTCTTTGGGCCGAATTTAGAGAAGATCCTGGTGGAAGCAGGGCGCGCGGGTAGTGCGTGCTGCGTCAGTGTGGTATCAGAGCGGGTGTATATTTGCTTTATGTAGCAGAGACAGAGAAGACATCATGCCGCCTAGAAGGGAAAGGCAGTCGCCTGATCAAGAAGACAGGGATGCTCGAAGGAGAGGAAGGCCAGCAGGGAATCCAGAGATAGAGTGTCAGATGAGAGATCTCCGAGCAAGGCTTGAGGAGATGGAGACAGCGCAGAGACGTGGAGTCGGCGCTGGAGAGTTCAGTGATTCCGAGGTGGAAGAGGAAGCTGGACATGATGAAGGAGAGGTCACAACAGAGGATGCTTCGACCGATCGGTTAATCAAATCCATTGCCAGGATGAGTTCCAAGACCAAGATGGACATTCCAGCTTACGAAGGAAGTCTGGATGCAGAAGAGTTGCTGGATTGGATCCGAGCACTCGACACCTACTTCGACTATGAAGACATCAAAGAGGATAAGAAGGTAAGGCATGCTGTTACCAAGTTGAAAGGACATGCAGCCTTATGGTGGGACGAGCTGGAAGAGGACAGACGTTCGAAGGGAAAACAAAAGATTAAAAGTTGGGACAGGATGATCGCGAAGATGAAAGCGAAATTCATCCCCCGAGATTATCAGATTACCCTGTTCAGGCGAATGCAGAACCTGAGACAGAAGTTGATGACGGTGAAAGAATACACCGAAGAATTTTACAGGCTCAATATCAGAGCAGGTCATCGGGAGAGCGATGATGAGAAGGTGGCGAGATACCTGAATGGGTTGAGATATGACATTTAGGATGAGTTAAGCATGGTAACCATCAGGACGGTGGAGGATGCTTACCAGATGGCTCTGAAAGCCGAGGAGAAGCTGAGCCGCAAGCAAGGTTAGTGGATGCGAGGCAGAAGTCAGCCCAGAGGCAAGGCAGTTTCCCAAGAAAGAACTCAAAAGCCCAAGGAGGAATGGAAGAAACCTCAGGGTAAAATTGAGAAAGGCGGAACCTCACAGAGGCAACCATATGTTGAGCCGAGGAGACAACATACAGAGAAGGGTGGTAATTATGCTGATGCGAATACTCTTCCTCATACTAGAGGTTGGGGTAGGGGAAGAGGAGGAGTGATGACATGCTTTACATGTGGGAAGAATGGGCACAAATCATTTGAGTGTCCAGAGAAAAAGAAAGCCGGAGGAGAAGCTCACATCGCTGAGGCGCAGAGACGTGATGTTGAGGATGAAGACACTGGAAGCGGAAAGTCACTGACGGTACAAAAAGTTATCTTAACGCCCGAGAAGGAGGTGGAGGACACCTCTCAGAGGACTAGACTATTCAGGACAACATGCAAGACCAAGGGCTGGAAATGCAAGGTCATCGTGGACAGCGAAAGCACCGATAATCTTGTTTCGACCAAGATGGTGGAAAATCTAGAGCTGGAGACGACCAATCACCCGAGCCCATACAAAGTATCATGGCTGCAGAAGGGACATCAGGTAAGTGTCACTAAACAATGTTTAGTTGATTTCAAAATGGGTGAATATAAGGATAAGATTATGTGTGATGTTATTCCCATGGATGTATGTCATGTACTGCTGGGTAGACCATGGCAGTATGATAGAAATGTTGTTCATGATGGGAGGATGAACACATATACTTTGGAAAAGGACGGGAAAACACACAGATTGCTTCCAAAAAAAGATGAGGAGGTGAAACCAGAAGTGAGCAACACGATACTTCTTATGAGTGGGAAGGAGCTTCTCACAGAGATGGAGAAGAAGGAAGATCCACAATTCTCTGTGGTCAGGAAGTCGAAAATCGTTCTGACCAGCACAAGAGTGGATGATTTGTCGAAGGAGATTCAGGAACTGCTGGGAGAGTTCGCTGATATCATTGTGGACGAACTACCTCGTTTGTTGCCACCAATGAGGAGTGTGAGTCACCACATAGACCTCATACCTGGAGCAAGTTTGCCGAATAAGGCCGTATACAGGTTGACGCCGCAGGAAAATGAGGAAGTTAAGAGGCAGGTACGGGATCTGCTGGACAAAGGACTGGTTAGAGAGAGTCTGAGTCCATGTGTTGTTCTGACAGTACTAAGTCCGAAGAAGGATGGAGGTTGGAGGATGTGTACAGACTCCAGAGCGATAAACAAAATCACGATCAGGTACAGATTTCCACTACCAAAAATGGATGATCTGATGGATTGTCTGAGTGGGGCAAATTATTTTTCGAAGATTGATCTGAAGAGCGGATATCATCAGATTCGCATGAGAGAGGGATATGAATGGAAAACAACATTCAAGACCAACGAAGGTTTGTACGAATGGCTGGTCATGCCGTTTGGCTTGACGAACGCGCCGAGCACATTTATGAGATTGATGAATGAAGTCCTGAGGGAATTCATCGGGAAGTTTGTAGTCGTATATCTGGATGATATATTGATTTATAGTAAGACCAAGGCTGAGCATTTAAGGCACTTGGCTACTGTGATGAGAAGATTACAACAGGAGAAGTTGTTGGTCAACATGAAGAAGTGTTCCTTCATGAAGACAGAGCTTATTTATTTGGGATTTGTAATTTCGGCGAATGAATTGAAGATGGATCCTGAAAAGGTGGAAGTGATCAAGAACTGGCCATCACCGAGAAATGTTTTCGAGGTGAGGAGTTTCCATGGATTGGCTAGTTTCTACAGAAAGTTCATCAAAAATTTCAGTGGAATTAGCACCGCGATGATGGACACAGTGAAGAAGCGACATAAGAATTTTCACTGGACAAAAGAGGCTGAGAAGAGCTTCAATCTGTTGAAGCGAAAGATCACAGAGCAACCAGTACTGGTGTTGCCGGACTTCAAAAATATATTTCAGGTGAAATGTGATGCCAGTGGGTATGCCATAGGAGGGGCATTGAGTCAGGATGACAGACCTGTTGCATACTTCAGCGAGAAACTGGACGAAGCAAAGATGAAATACTCCACGTATGACAAGGAATTTTATGTTATCATACAGGCGTTGAAGAAGTGGAGGCATTACTTGATACCCAAGGAATTTTTATTAAACAGTGATAATCATGCATTGCAGTTTGTAAGTCAACATGAGAAGTTGAACCAGAAGCATGAAAAATGGGTAGAGTACATGCAAAATTTCACATTTGTGATCAAACACATTTCAGGGACTGTTAATAAAGTGGCTGATGCTTTAAGCAGGAAGTGTTTGTTGTTGCAGGAGTCCAGAGTCAAGACCTTGGGTTTTGAGAATCTGAAGGACATGTATGCTGGAGATGCAGATTTTAGGGAAGTGTATGAAGCAGCTGAGAATCCAGTTCTCAGAGATCGGAGCCCATGGATAGACTACATGATCCAGGATGGATTGTTGTTCTGGGGCAATCAATTGTGCATTTCGAATTGCTCCATGAGGGATAATTTGGTGAAGGAAAAACACAGTGGGGGATTAGCAGGACATTTTGAACATGATAAAACATACGCGAAGCTGAGAGAATCGTATTTTTGGCCGGGCATGCGAGCATATGTCAAGAGGTTTGTTGACAGGTGCAGGATTTGTCAACATTCAAAAGGCAGGAAGCAAAACGCGGGGTTTTATCAACCATTTCCCATACCTGAAAGGCCATGGGAGGCGATCAGCATGGATTTTGTTCTAGGGTTGCCAAGGACACAGAGAGGGGTTGATTCCATCTTTGTAGTGGTGGACAGGTTTTCGAAAATGGCACATTTCATACCGTGTCAGAAGAACAGCGATGCGACGCACATCGCAAACTTGTTTTTCAAAGAAATCGTCAGATTGCATGGATTGCCGAGAAGCATAGTCTCGGACAGGGATACCAAGTTCGTAGGTCATTTTTGGAGGACGCTATGGAAGAAGCTAGGGACTAACTTAGAATTTAGTTCAGCTTACCATCCGCAGACAGATGGGCAGACCGAGGTGGTCAACAGAAGTCCGGGAGACTTGTTGAGAAGCTTGGTGACAGAGCACCACAACAGTTGGGACCAGATATTACCACAGGCAGAGTTTGCGTACAACGATTCGGTGAATTGGAGTACAGGAAAAAGCCCATTCCAGATTTTGTATGGGACACAGCCGAAGGGAGTGTCTGAACTCAGGGAGTTAGAGCAGGCTGAAACTAGCAGCGCGAGCGCGGAAGAATTCACTGAGGCGATGCAGGAACTTCACAGTCAAGTGAAGCAGTGACTGATGAAATCAAATCAAGAGTATAAGTGTAGAGCAGATCAACGGAAGAGACAACTTCAGTTTGAAGTTGGTGATATGGTCCTGGCGCACTTAAGGAAGGAAAGGTTCCTAAGGGGAACATATAACAAACTCAAAATGAAAAAGATCGGGCCATGCAGAGTCCTGAAGAAATTCGGAGAGAATGCATATGAAATCGAGTTGCCAGAGGGCATCGAGATATCTCCTATATTCAATGTTTCGGATTTATACCCATACAGGGTTGAAGAAGCAGAGACTGGAACCGAGGAACCAGTGATCCAGTGGCAGAAGAAATTACCAATTGCCGAGAAGCCGCAGATGGAGTGCATACTCGATAAAAGAGTGGGTAGAAAGACCAGGCGAAAGCAGTCTTTTGAGTACCTGGTAAAAAGGAAAAATTACCCAGTGGAGGATGCCAGCTAGGAAACAGAAGTAGTGATATAGAGGCATGGGCAGACCGTGCAGGAGCTCATGGATAGGAGCCCACGAAATCTTTCAAGCCTAGGAGTATGATGCAGGAGCATCGCTCACTCAACAAGCGAGCCAGCGCGTGGAGCAGAAAGGACAGCTGGACAGTGCCTACAAATTTTGGGAATTCTTTGGGAATTGTTGCGCTGTTCTTTTAATGATGTCACTCATGAAGAAGCGCACTTGTATTGTAAAGGGGACCTTGAGCCTTTAAGCTCTCGTCCTTAGTAGATAGGAAGGCGTTTAATAGATTTAATGTTGTTAGATAGGAATTTAATTGTAGATTTGATAGTTGTAGAATTCGAGAGGGGAAAACAGATATAGACACCCTCCTTTGTACATTGTAACATATTGAAGATAGGAGCAAGAGAAGAGAGTAGAGCAAAGAAATTGTGAGCAGAACCACCATGTACATATATTGAATTAATAGAAAATCTTTGATTCAATTCCATGGTTGTTTTATTCTCTGTGTGTTGTTGATATTATGCTCATGAGTATTTGCTTCCTGTTATGCACTGGCTTTTATATGCTGTGTATGTGATTTCATGGTTAATCTGAAATCTGAGGAAATGAGTGAATAAGTTTCAATTGTTTCTCTAAGTGAGCTAGAGAATTCCTGCAAGAAGTGCAGTTGAATTTGTCCGTAAGGAGTGCGTGACTACAGGGTTTTACTTAGAGATAGCTTTTGTTCTTATCTCAGAAGTGCAGATTTGGCACTGGAGCTGTGCAAGGTGTGCGCAGGCTAGAAGTAGACTCAGGGTTGCGATTTTGAGCTAAGGGAGTGGAAGATTTCTGCTGCAGGAGTGTGCAGAATTGAGAAGTCCAAATACTTAGTCATATTCAGAGCTTTGCCGCAAGGAGTGCTCGCAACAAGTTCTCATACATTCTCGTGTAGCAAGGGTAAGGTCAGGAGGGATAGGTCTAAAATCCATTGGAGGAAGATTGTAGGATTGCTGTGAAAATCTCGAGAGAAGTTCCACAGATTTTGAGAGGTTGAACAAGTTCTCGCAGGGAGAGCATTTGAATTCATTTCGTAAGAAACATCCAGGAAGGAGAGACGGTTGAAATCCCCTAGAGAGATTTCACGAGGACCCGAGAGCCACCAGATCGTGTAAAGGTGCGCGGGGTTTACATGGTGAGCATTAGAAGTTTGAAGCTCAGGAGGAAATAGCACCGTCGATTTGGGATCGTTAGATTGGCGTGTACCATCGCATATCCGCGTATCGCAAGTTGGAATACTAAGTTGTTGGAGCGAGAGCAGCGATATCGTGAAGAGCGACACTCCGACAAGATCTGGGCCATTGATTTTGTGGGACACGTGTTGAAGGATCCCTAGGAATCGGGGTTCGGAGAATCGGGGTTCTCGACGACAGGGAACGCTCGCACCTCGTATTCGCGATCCGCGAAATCCCGAAGGTGACATGGCATTGTGGAACCACGGTTGCTAGTGGAATACAGGTGGCACAATATCGGGAATCGGGAAAAGGTAAGTCCCGAGTTCATCACGTCAGGACTCGCGATCCCGAGAGTTCCAAAGTCCCGATAGAAGGTTAAAAGGAGGAGGAATCGAGTCCACGTGAGTCTCGGGAATTCGGTGTATCGAGACTCGAAGGTTGAAATTTCAATTCGTCAACGTCGCGAGTAGCGATTTCCCTATTGGGAAAAAGTTCCGATAGCGGAGGAGAGTCAACGTTGACTCGTATCAGACTTCAAGGAATTGCGAGGGGAGAAAAACGTGGTCACAGGATTCGCGAAATCGCGAAGTCCGATTTCCCAAATTCAGAAGGGAGATCAGTGGAGAATTGTTGTGGGTAGAAAAACTTCCGACGAGGGAGTGGAAGGGAATCTTAACTCTTCGGGCCGAATTTAGAGAAGATCCCGGTGGAAGCAGGGCACACGGGTGGTGCGTGCTGTGTCAATTACCTTTCCATTCAACAATGTTTATCATCATTCCACATGTATATTCATTTCGTTCTTCCAAATGAAATAGAAATGACGTGCATAGTAATTTAGATATGACCATTTGACTACTTGTATCAATCTAGATTTTGTTATTTTGTTCTTCCAAATGAAATAGAAATGACATGCATAGAAGAGAGTGGATAAGGTCATGCATTATGATGATACTATCGAGGATTTGTCTTCCTTCCACAAAACCTGTCTCTTCAAGGGAGATGAGGGAGGGATGAGGGGTTTTAGTTTGTTCACAATGAGTTTGGAAATGAGTTTGTAGATAACATTGCAGAGAGATACAGGGATAATTTTTTGGGGGTTTTCTACTTTTACCTCTTTAGGGATGAGAGTGAGGAATGTGGCGTTTAAATTTGGGAGTACTTTTTTTAATTTTCCAGAGTTTTCCACTTCTTTCCAAACTTCATTCTTTATTATCGACGAACAGGCTTGGTACAAGTCCACTGTGAATCCATCTTATCTTGGATATTTCTCTTTCGATGTATCCCAAATCACTTTCTTTGCCCATTCCACTGTGATTGGCCTCATCAGGGCTTCATTATAGTTTTCATTTATCATTTTTGGAATATGATGAGTAATCTTTTTTATTCTGGCCTTTCGATTCAGCTACGGCTCTTGCATAAGTGTTCTATACTATTTTAGCATCTCTAATTGGATTCCTTGGTTGTTTCTTAATACATTGACTTGTTGGTATTTTAGTGAGATAATTTTGTTATGGTGTCTCCTCTAGATCATCAAGTTGTGGAAAAACTTGGAGTTTCTCTCACCTTCCCGGAGCCATGAGATTTTTTATTTTTGTCTCCAAATAATTTCCTCGTTCTTTTCCCTGGCTGCTAACTGGTCCATGAGAGAGACTTCTTCCTCTATTATCTCCTGGGAGCACCCTGAAGTGATCATCTGATGTTGGTTTTGTTTCATTCTTTCTTGATTTATTTTTTTGGCTTGAAATATGTTTCCAAATTATGATTTATTCCATTCCTTGATTTGTTGTTTTAGTTTATTCAATTGTTGTTGGAGTCTGTACATCGGGGTGCCTGCGTTAATGGCTTCTTCCTTCCACTAGGAGGGAAATTTGGAGTGGAAGGAGGGGTTCGTTAACCAAAATAATTCAAAGTGGAAGGGACAGGTCTTGGGGATAGCTGGGATATTGACAAGGAGGTTGATGGGCCAGTGGTATGATCCACGATAGGAGAGAATGGTGGCTTCTATGGAAAATTTTATGTGAAGAAGAGATTCTGAGATGAGGAAGTGATACATATGGGAGGTGATGTGGTGCTTTCCAGCTCGGTGGTTGCTCCAGGTAAAGGTGTCTTTAAATCTATCAGAGTCTTGATCCATGCAGTTTAAGTCTCTTCTTTTCTCTGGGAGCTGAGAGGTTATAATGTTGAACTCCTCCCCTATGATCCAAGGATGTATTTCAAGGAGAGGAAAAATAAGGGAGAGGGACGCCAGAAAGGTTAATTTCTCCTGCATGATTTGAGGGTCGTAGACATTGGTGTTGTAGCTTGATTGGTCTAATCCTATTGGTTGGAATTTTGTTGTTATGGTGTGACAGGTGGTGAAGGAGGAAAGGGAGATTTCGTTGGGGTTCCAGAGGATGACCAGGCCACCTCAAGCTCTTTCAACATCTATTGCTATGATATTGAATCTTATGGTTGGTTTACATTTTATGGTTGGTTTGCATATTAGAATAATTTTTTTTACCTTAAAAATAGCTTAAATTTTATAGAAAGTATATAATATCTATATTTTATGGTTGGTTTGTATGTTACAATAATTTTTTTTACCTTAAGATATATATATATATATATATATATATATATATATATATATATATATATATATATATACATTACTTTAAAAATAGCCTAAATTTTATAGAACTATATAATACTAAAATAATATTCTATTTTATGGTTGGTTTGCATATTAGATTCACCAATATCATTATTATGAGATATATCATTAAAATAATTTTCATTGTTGTTAATTTCATTTCATTGTCCATGGGTCATGACTTAATTCCAACTGCTAAAAGTATACATTGACAATCTCTATATGAATGTCTCAATTCAACTAGAAGTAGCGAAGCCCCGGGTTGTACCCGTTACCCTGCAGACAAATATGTGGTTGTTGGGGTGGCCATAAGCTATGCCAAGCTTGTCTTGAGCTATCAACGTCACTAAGACCACCACATTCCTCCAATGGAAACATATCAAGGTATTGGCCTCCAAGTCTTAATAGTAACACCTTTGTTAGATCAGTCTCAGTAAATCTTTTGACTGGTAAGATTGAAGTTTCAGTAATCCAAACTGTGTTGCATCATGACTACAATTTAATTGAGTAAATAGCATATGGCATATGAGTATATAATTACATTTATGGGAGATAATTGTACAAATTAGCATATCTTTGTTTTTTTAAGGAATGCACACAAATTTGTCCAATTAACTTGTTAAAAATTTATCCACTCAAACCATAAATTGTTACATGTGAGGAACCTAGGAGGACGGGTAGGAACCATGAACGAGAGGGGCGATTCATGATTCCATCTTGCCATCATTATTTCAGGTAGGGAATCATTGGGAACTTGTAGGGGCCACCATCTTTTATCTCAACAAAGGGTGCCAATATCTTGGAATATTGTTAAGGAAAGATATTGTCACCAACATCATGTTGCTCTTTATGGCTGAGACACATTCCAAAAAATAGTGTTAATTTATTTTTCCTTGCATATAGGAGGAATTGGAATAGTGGAGGATTATAAATGAAATCCATATTAATTTAGGGTGAAGTTTAAATGTTATATTTTTTGGGAGTTTTTACGCGTATATTTTTTGATCAATATTGATTTAGGGCGAAGTTTAAATGTTAGATTTTTTTGGAGTTTTTATGGGTATATTTTTCGATCAATTTTTCCTGATATCTGGTAAAAAAATTGTTGGATCTTTGGATTTGAGTGAATCTCTATAATTCGATTTTTCAGGTGTTGAATCTATTTATGAATTCAAAAACGCAATTTAAATAACAAAAAATGGTGATTTCACCAAGATCTTTTTGATCGGATTCTGGTGAAAAAATTCAAAAAGTCGAATGTTTAGACAACACCTTAATTTAGATATGGGCATTTATCTATGTGTATTGATAAGAAGAAATAACTATCACCATGTATAGTGTCACATTAGAGTAACTTGTGCATTGGATAATAGTGAGAGTACAATGAGAGCTCTTTATCAAATGTGTAGATATGTAAAGAGTAGGATTTAAGCATGGACATCATGTCTCCCTTCACATGGTGAATTCAAAGGTGCGCTACTTCTGTACATACAATCTGCCATTGCACATTACTTGTGTACATACAATCTACCACTTCACATTACCTTTCCATTCAACAATGTTTATCATCATTCCACATGTATATTCATTTTGTTCTTCCAAATGAAATAGAAATGACATGCATGGTAATTTAGATATGACCATTTGACTACTTGTATCAATCTAGATTTTGTTATTTTGTTCTTCCAAATGAAATAGAAATGACATGCATAGAAGAGAGTGGATAAGGTAATGCATTATGATGATACTGTCGAGGATTTGTCTTCCTTCAACAAAACATGTCTCCTCAAGGGAGATGAGGGAGGGGAGGAGGGGTTTTAGTTTGTTCACAATGAGTTTGGAAATGAGTTTGTAGATAACATTGCAGAGAGACATAAGGATAATTTTTTTGGAGGTTTCTACTTTTACCTCTTTAGGGATGAGAGTAAGGAAGGTGGCATTGAAATCTGGGAGTACTTTTTTTAATTTTCCAAAGTTTTCCATTGCTTCCCAAACTTCATTCTTTATTGTCGACCAACAATCTTGGTCGAAGTCCACTGTGAATCCATCTGATCCTGGATATTTCTCTTTCGACATATCCCATATCACTTTCTCTACCCCTTCCACTGTGATTGGTCTCATCAGGGATTCATTATGGTTTTCATTTATCATTTTTAGAATATGTTGAGTAATCGGTTTGATTGCAGCCTTTTGATTCAACTGCGGCTCTTGCATAAGAGTTTTGTAGTATTTTAGAAGCTCTAATTGGATGTCCTAGTAGTTTCTTAATCCATTTCCTTGTTGGTATTTTAGCGAAATAATTTTGTTATGGTGTCTCCTCTAGATCATCGAGTTGTGTAAAAACTTGAAGTTTCTCTCACCTTCCTGGAGCCACAAGATTTTTTATTTCTATCTACAAATAATTTTCTCGTGCTTTTCTCTGGTTTCTATCTGGTCCATGAGAGAGACTTCTTCCTCTATTATCTCTTGAGAGCACCCTGAAGTGATCATATGATGTTGGTTTTGTTTCATTCTTTCTTGAAGTTGTTTTTTGGCTTGAAATATGTTTCCAAATTATGATTTATTCCATTCCTTGATTTGTTGTTTTAGGTTCTTAAGTTGTTGTTGGAGTCTGTATATCGGGGTGACTATGTTAATGGTTGTTTCCTTCCACCAGGAGGGAAATTTGGAGTGCAAGGAGGGTTCCATTAACCAAAATAATTCTAAGTGGAAGGAACAATTCTTGGGGGTAGCTAGGATATCGACAAGGAGGTTGATCAATGATGAGTCAGTGGTCTGATCCATGATAGGAGAGAATGGTGGCTTCTACGGAAAATTTTATGTGAAGAAGATATTCTGAGATGAGGAAGTGATCCAGATGGGAGGTTATGTGGTGCTTTCCAGCTCCGTGGTTGCTCCAGGTAAAGGTGTATTTAAATCTATCAGAGTCTTGATCCATGCAGTTTAAGCCTCTACTTTTCTCTGGGAGCTGAGAGGTTATAATATTGAAGTCCTTCCTTATGATCCAAGGCCGTATTTCAAGGAGAGGAGCAATAAGTGAGAGGGACTCTAGAAAGTTTAATTTCTCTTGCATGATTTGAGGGTCGTAGACGTTGGTGTTTTAGCTTGATTGGTCTAATCCCATTGGTTGGAATTTTGTTGTTATGGTGTGACATGTGGTGAAGGAGGAAAGGGAGATTTCGTTGGGGTTCTGGAGGATGACTAGGCCACCTGAAGCTCCTTCAACATCTATTGCTATGATATTGAATCTTCTCCAACATTTGATGGCCAGTTTTTCCATAATTGTGGAAGTGCACCTTGTTTCTTGTATCATCATTATAGAAGGTTTTTCCTTATATATCAAGGTATTTAAGAATATTTTCTTACTTGGGTTGTTAAGGCCTCTTATTCTCCACGAGATGAATTTCATTGGGAAGGTTGGGGGTGTGAGGAGAATTTTTCCGCAATACTCTTAATGCTTCTCGAATTTAAAAGGAGTTCTCTCGGTTCTTGTAAGAGTTGCTTGATGAATGACCTTCTTCTCTTTTTTCATCTTTAGGAGCCTTAATAATTTCTTTTCTTGAAGTGTTTTTGATTTCTAAAGAAAAAATTACAGTTTTCTTACCTTTTTGGGTCATTGTTCCTTTCTCTTTATTCCTCAATTTGATCAAGGCACTTTGCAATAGTATTATTTGTTGATTTGGTATAGAGTGTTCCTCTTTCCATTCACATGTTGTTGTGATGCGTTGCATATCTATATCCTCTAGATCCATGTATTCCATATCATCCTGCTCCGCCTTTAGGGGTTCAGAAGGGAACATTGGTTCATCTTGGTTTGGTGGCTAGGGGGACGGAGCACTAGTGACGGTGAGTTCATGTTCCTGACCACATTGGGCACTTGGTTGGGTTTCAATCAAGGGGTTTGGGCCGAGGGATTCTTGCTCCGAGAGGTTAGATAGGGAGTCAAAATTGTTACTGATTCAGGGGCCTTTTTGGTTGGGTTGTTTTGGTATTTTGTTTTTGGCTTTGCACTTGGCTTGGAATTTTTCAAATCTTGCCTTGTCCTTTTCTGAATGGGGATTGGGGGGCTGTGTTTGTTTGTTCAGGGAAAATTTCTGAAAAGGGTGCCCATGTGCATGGCATTTTCGACATCGAAAGGGAATGTGTTCATAATCTAGGGTTTGAATCTAGTCGACGTCCCTAGATCTGAGGATAATTGAAGTTGGAAGAGATTTGTATACATTGACTTAGACACGGATCCATGCATAGGAGGTATAGCATCCTTGAAGGGTGGCCTATGCAATTCTAAAAAAGGATCTGAGAGTGTTCCCTATACCCTCTAGAATTTTCGTGTGTCAGTACTCCCACAAGAACAAGTACGATCTGATCCTCCTTGGAAGACCCTTTCTTAGTCTTATGTCAAGTTGAAAATGGCCATAAAGAATTCTTTATATCCTATTTTGAGGGATACCTCTCCTTTGGGATTCCATCTAGTTTTGATCCACCACATGACGGATTTTTGAGATGGCCAGAGGCCAATAAATTTTCATATGAGGGCATGGTATTGCATGTATTGGATTTCCTCCCCCAAGAGGGGTGACAAGATTTCGTACTTTGAAATTTCCTCTTCCTGTAGAATGTAGGTTGATAGGATTTTCTTGTTGGCTTTCTGGTTCCGTGGGGTATGAATTGGGAGAGTATCTGAACTTGTCAGGATTTCCTTAGTTCCTTTTGTCAGTTTTGTGTCCATTTGGTTGTGTGAACTTGAGGATTTAGGGATGTGGGCATGGTCTTGGGATGTCGGCTTCTACCAGCCACTATGTTTTGAAAAGAGGGGCCAACTTCTCCTTGAGCGGGGGCCTCCATTGCTGGTTCAGGAGGTCATAATAGGGATGAAGTTGCAGACCTAAAAAATCGCTCACTACCTCAAGGTAAAATATCTATTAAAATCATTATCTTATTTTGAACTCTCATATTCTTTTTTAATTATGAAAATTTTTCTACACTTAAATTTCAATATTTTCTCTCATTTTAATTTAATAACACTACATTTACATTTAAGCGATTCATGTTAAATTATCAAATAGTTTTTATTTCTATAATTATTGTCCTATGAAAATATAAACATTCACTCATATAAAAGTATAAAATCCTCTTTGGTTACATAATAATTCTCTTATAAAATATAAACATTGGAATCCCTGATATCCCTTCTTTTTATAAAACAATTTTTATTTTTTTTAATCTCCTCAATTTCAGAAAGACAAACACAAGATGATCTGCGTCGATTCTCTTATAATATAAACATTGAAATCCCTCATATCCCTTCTTTTTATAAAATAACAGTAGAATTTTTTTTTTCCTTCTACACATTCAAAAGACAAAAGCAAGACTATCTACGTCGCAACTCTCTCGTCTTCTTATATACTGTTATAGTGCATCTTTTGATCGTGAAATTATGGTGTATCTTGCAAAGGAGTTGACCACTCAATGACATGATGACAAAATTGTTCTACTATACCGTGTTCTAGTCACAAAATGTTAAAAAATGTTCCATCAAATTAAGGATGGCGTCCATCAATCGTGTTCCAGTTAGAACTGTTTGTGACATCGTTGCCATTTAGTGCTAAATAATTGAACGCTACAGTCCATTTCTCATTTCAATTCAGCTATGTTTATATGTCTAATGTTTTACACATATCACGTCTCACCTATGGGAAATCAATTTAAAGGTGACAAATTAAGTAATCTATTGACGTCGACGATACAATTTAAGTAAATATTCATACTTATTGTTGAGATGGTTTCCTGCAATTCTCATATCATATTACTACCATCTACCAATGGTAAAAATATTCTTCTACCCATATGTGTATGGTGTAAATGCTAGTTGTTATGAGATACAATTATATACAGTTATATAAATTCTATTGTTATCCTTCCCCTCATTGATATAAATGCTATTTTTCTCCTTCCCTCTTAGATCCCTAGAACATGAATGTTGACTAGAAAGTACACATTCTTACCTTGGTATCCAACCAATATTATTAATTTGTCCATATCAAATGATATAACCCTTCATTGACATAAACACTATTGATCTCTCCCCTTAGTCTCCTGGAACATGAACGCACATTTTACCTAGGTATCTAGTTGGTATCCTTAATTTCACCATATGAAATGAACATAAAATTGAACATTAGTTCTTAATAGTTTCCCTTAGAGAGTACAAGGAATTCCACAATTGTACAACCTAGTTACGATAGGACACCAAAAGAAACAAACATTTTACATATTCTTTATGTATCTTTACCTTCAATTTATTATCCATACATGGAATAAAATTTTTATTATTCATACATTGAGCATAAAAGCAAAATGACTAAGCTCAATTTTTTCATGTTTCGAAGGACCCTTAACTAAGAGATTGAACATGGAGTCCATTGAAATCAAATAAGTAGGCACATTTTTCCTATCGATGCCAGGGAAAACATTTATTTTGAGAACTTTAAATCCTTCATATAGCATGTTATCTTAAGTCAAGCAAGTTTCTAAATGATATCTCAAATTGTTAATGAAAACATGAAAAATCTCAAGCCCGTCTAAATCCCTTCTACGAATTGACAATAACAAATTCTTAGAGTTTGAGAGAGAGGTATCAACGCTTGCTTTCGTGAATATTTAATTCTAAGGAATGTGAATAACAAATGAACCATACAATTAGTGAATCAACACCCAATATGCATATCATAATGAGATACCACATCCAAAGATGCAACATGTTAAGACAACCTTGTTATTTTTCGCTTAAATCCTCTATTGTTTTTTCGAGAGTTCGTAAAACTCTCTTGGAGGAATCATTTATTTTCCACATAGAATAAGCTTAAAAAAAATGTCATCGAGCTTGAACACAATGATAAAAGAGACATTGAGCCCCTGGAATTGGAAAAGTTGTCGTCGGTCTCATATAAATTAAGAGTGTAGGCTTTTTCCGTGTTCGAATTTCTAGAGCATTCCACATAATATCCACTTTGATTCATTTTTTTTTCCTTCCAACCATTGTTTGTTGCAGCAGGAGAGGATGAATACATAGTCAAACTAAAATTTGGAGGAATAATTAAAATCCTCCACAAAAAACTATTGTCAACATGCCCTCTTATTGTGTAATATGTGGGAATAGAGTCGTTCGTTTTTCCATGGATAAATATACTAAGTTTCTTCCTATTATCCCACTTGAGTATGCTTTAAAGAAGTCAAATTACACTCTTAGGACTTCGATTTATGTCTCAGATTTGATTTGATTTGATTTGATTTTTTGCATGTTAATTTCGAATTGATTCGGTGCTATTCCATTGAGTTCCAATTTTTTTTTCCTTATAAAAAAGTAAAGCATGTTATGTATATTCGATACGTTTGGCATTGTTAATCAATTAGATAAATTTGAAATTGTTAATCAACTAACTCAAGGATCTAATTTCACAGAGAGTGACTTAATTGGGTAAGGAAGGTACAATTTAACCTATCGTTTCTCCTTATTGTGCTAGAAGTGCATGTGTATATAACATATGATAGTTTTTACAGCATAGATTTCGAGTCACGGAAAAAAAAAAGACTTGATCCTTGATATTCTCATCTAGATGGATTAATGACCATAATTGATCGGATGCCAATGATTGATTACTTATTTGAAAGACAATATAATTGATTTATTATACAATGCTTAATACCCCTGGCATGACAACATTGTTGGAAGTGTGACAATGACAATGACAATATGCCTGCAATAAACAATGGTCATGTAAAACTTATACTTATTGACAATGAGATGATAATATGGATGTTTGGAGAAAACCTCTAACACATTGAAACTATTATGATAACACCCATATTACCATCTCATTGTCGGTAAATGTAAGTTTTACATGATCAATTTCTGTTACAGGCATATTTTCATTGTCACACTTCCAATAATGATTACACGCTTGGCTTATAGAACATTTTATAGTAAACCAATTATATTGTCATTCAAATCAGTAACCAATCACTGTCATCTAATCAATTATGAATGTTAATCCATTTAGATGAGTATATTGATGAATGAAGCCTTTTTTTATGACTCAAATGCTATGTTGTAAGAGATATCAAATGTTATATACACATGGACTTATGCGATAGTAACGAGTAACCATAAGTTAAATTACACATTCCTGATCCATTTAAGTCCATTTTTGTGTTTTTAGGTCATTGAGTTAGTTTGTTAACAATGCCAAAGTTATCTAACTGGTTAACGATGTAAAAGTTATCTAATCGACCTACAATTCTTTCCTTTTTAACAGCAAAAAAAATTCAGAACTCATTGAGAGGGCATTGAATTAATCCAAAAATAACATGCAAAACAAAAAAATATAAAGAGATCAAATCTATTACATAGATTGATAACTCTAAGAATGCAATTAAATTGCTTTAAATCATATCCAAGTGAGATAATAGTAGGAAACCTAATATATTTATCGATGAAAGAATGAATGTCTATCTTGTCGCATCTTGCACAACAAGATGATGTGTTGACAACAATTTTTGTGGAAGATTTTAACAGTACTTATGAATTTTAGTTCAACGATGTATTCATCCTCTCCTACTGCAACAAATAGTGGATAGGTGGAAAAAAACTTGAATCTCGACGACTATTTTGTGAAATCCCTAAAATTTGAATGCGAACAGAGCCTGTACTCTTAATTTATTTGAGATCAATGATGAATTTTCCAATTCCAGGGGCTCAACGTATTTTTTATTATCATGACCAAGCTCGACAATCTATTATTTTAAAACTTCATTTGTGTGGAGAAGGAACGATTCATCCAGGAGAGTTCTACGCACTCTCAAAAAAATAATAGGGGATTCAGGCTAAGAACAATAAGATTTCCTTAACATGTTGCAACTTTATATGTGTTCTCTCATTATGATATTCATATTGATTATTTCTTTAGTAATTGTATGATTCATTTTTCATCCACATCCACTGGAATTGAATATTCAGTCAAACAAGTGTTGAATATTGAATTGAATTTTGATTTTTAACAATTTAATGTATCATTTAACAACTTGTTTTCTTTGACAGAAGATAACATGTTATGTGCAGGATTCAAGGTTTCTAAAAATAAACTTTTTCTTGGAACCGATATGACAAATTCTCCTACTTACTTGATTTCAATGGATTTCATGTTCATTCTCTTAGTTAATAATCGTTCGAAATGTGACAAAATGGAACTTAGTCATTTTGTTTTTACGCTCTACTACATGGATAGTATTTAGTCATTCATATTTACTCCTATAATTCTTTGTAGGTCCACGGTCAAAACAGAATCTAAGATGAAATATACAAAGACGTTTTAAATACTCCACCCAATTTTGATTCAAAAAAATTTCCAGCAAAAAAAGAAAAAAAAAATGCAATAAAGTTTAAGATCAACCACCGTAGTACTCTTGAGATGGTCAGAATATATATATATTATAAAACTTCCAATATTCGGTCTAGAAAACAACGCTCCACCAACTATTATTTACGCAAATAATTATAACTTGATTGCATAACCTAAGAGAGCGATCCGACCTAGGGAGATTAAATTTTGTGTACAATTACTCACAAAAAAACAAACTGTATCAACTCACTTTGGTGGTATCTCTCTCCCTCGTGAAAATTAACATAGGAAATGTTTGTGATTATTTCACTTCAGTTTTGGCAGTGGACTTAGTTGTGGCCAAGCCTCCGCTTGGATCATGCATTGTATAGTGTTCATCAGATAAAATCATAGAAAATATGTGCCACTACATTGGCATTAACTGATGTCTATGCTGGTTAATGGAAACTTCCATTGGTTAATGGCAACCTGTGGGCGTATTATGATGTTTTAAACAATAGCTTTTTTGATTTTGTACACTGATAGTCAAGGCTACAAGCCAACAATTACACCAGTG
The DNA here is from genome assembly GCA_009831015.1 of Picea engelmannii. Lineage (NCBI taxonomy): Eukaryota > Viridiplantae > Streptophyta > Pinopsida > Pinales > Pinaceae > Picea > Picea engelmannii. The sequence continues at coordinate 34,422 of ML812023.1, read as the reverse complement.
GAAAGGATATAACCCTAATAATCCCAAATATCACAAAGTATGAAGTCCTATAATAACAAAATAACACACGTCCTTCACTTCATTAGTTGTTCATTCGCCTCTGGGCTTGATTGCAATAGTTACATTTTCTGATTGAATTTTGGAGATTATGATATTGTGTATTTTGTTATTGGATTGGTTGGTCTTAAGTCTAATTCCAACTGTGTAGTAGTTTATGAAGAAGTTTATGTGGAAGTTGTGAAGCCCCGAGCATTTTCCCTTAACATGTAGGAAAATATGTTGGAGGTTGGGTGGTCATAAGCTATTCCACGTTCGTCCAGAGCTATAAATGTCACTGTGCAAACCAACACATTTATACAAGGGAAACAAAAAAAGGGATTGCCATCCACATCATATTAGTAACACCTTTGTTACTACAGTTTCAAGAAATATTTTGATTGGTAAGATCGAAGAATCGTCAAGGAAAACCCCATTGCACCGTGATTACAAAAAAAATTTAATTTTCCTAAATGGCATGTACATCCAAGTATGTAATTCCATTGATGGGAGTTAACTATATAATTTACTTTTATAATTACATTTTTTGTTTTGTTAAATTCATGAGCACATGAACACAATTAGAAACAAATTTTTGTGTTACTATCCATATTTAAAAAAAAAGATGAGTTCTTTTAAATGTTCAATTAACTTGCGATATCACATCATAAATAAAATCTGTCATGGCCAATACGTTCTTTTAAGACACATGTCTTCCAATAGACATATCAACCAAGCATGTCCTATCATGCCAGGGTCTAAACACCTTGTTGTGCCTCATTGAATGTGGTCGGAGGGGCTTTAGGCGCCTCATATCATATTTACAGTAAGTTTGACATCTCACTGTGTGTAAAATCTTTTGTTGTCATATTCAATGTCAGTTTATAGCATCCTTAGTGTTGGAAAACAATATGCACCTTGTAGTAGAGAATTAATGTTCTATATGTTGGGATATATATCGTTCGATTTAAAACACAGAAAAAAAACTCACTACAAATAGTCTTCGTTAAATATCACATTATTCTCAGATATATATCGTTTAATCTAAAACCTTTTTAGTCAAATTACGTATATCTTAACATATAGAATATCAAATACTCTGATGTGGGTTTTATAATTCTTGTCCTGTAAATTTTAATGATTGATTCATCAAAACATGATCAATAAATGTCAATGATGGGTGCAATATTAGATCACGTTAGAGCTATAAATTTTACCAGGGGTCCCAACAAAAGAAAATATAAAAAACCATATAGGTTTTCCTTGATTTATTATCCCAAAAATGAATCTATAGGGTTTCATTATACGAATACAAGAGAAATCACTCTCGGAAGGTAGAACCATGAATAGGAAATTCTTATCCACTCTACAAAAAAAATTATTACATGTGCAAAACCATGAAAGGGATTTCATGTAGGAACTATGGATGGGAGTGGAAATTCATGATTCCATCATGAAATCATGATCGAAGGTAAGGAATCACTGGGAACTTGTGGGGGGGTATTCTTTTTTCTCAACTAAGGTGCCAAGATCTTGGAATATTGTTAGGGAAAGAATATCGTCATTAACATCATAATTGTTGGGAACCTGTGAGGGTAACTATTTTTTTATAAAATAAGGTGCCAAGATCTTGGAATATCGTCATTAACATCATAATTGTTGGGAACTTGTGAGGTTGACTATTTTTTTTATAAAATAATCTGCCAAGATCTTGGAATATTGTCAGAAGGAATTTCAACATTAACATCATGTTTCTTTCTAATGGCCAAGACACATATCAATAAGAGAATGGTCTTGGTATGACCGTTTTTTCTACGTAGATTTTTTTATTAATTCATAATAGAAATGACATGCACAAATGTATCGACATTAACATCATGTTTCTTTCTAATGGCCAAGACACATATCAATAAGAGAATGGTCTTGGTATGACCATTGTTTTTATGTAGAGTTTTTTATTACTTCATAATAGAAATGACATGCATGCATGTATCAACATTAACATCATGTTTCTTTCTAATGACCAAGACACATATACACATATTAGATGATTCCTCAATAAGAGAATGGTCGAGAATGGTATTGGTATGACCATTGTTTCTACATAGAGTTTTTTATTATTTCATAATATAAATGACATGCATATATGTATCAACATTAACATCGTGTTTCTTTCTAATGGCCATTCCTCAATAAGAGAATGGTTTTGGTATGACCATTTTTTTCTATGTAGAGTGTTTTATTACTTTATAATAGAAATGTCATGCATATTAATTTAGATATGGCTATTTGTTTACATATATTCATTGGAAGAGGATAAATGTTGTCAGGCAACCAACATGTGCATTGGATAATGGTATGATACGATGAGATATTTTTTTAGGTATGTATAGTGATAACCACATACATGAAATTAGACATGTATATATGTAAGATAGAATTCCCATGTAAGGTAGAGTTCAACTGATAACATCACATCTCCCTTCACATGGTACACCGAAATTAGCGTCACTTATGCACACAGAACCAATGACTATGCAAAAACCTTGTGCAACTATTATCATCAATCCACACATATATACTAATTTTTTTCTTCCATATGAAATAGTAATGATATGCAGATTAATTATTTCACTTAATCTGTTTTCATACAACCCTCACAACACATTAGATTTAGTTGGGGATGGGATTTGTCCACCCCATGAAAATTCATTGTACAAAGTTCATAAATAAATTAAGGATACTTAAACAACCCAATATGTTCCATGTTATCCCCATTTTGTGGGATAACTAAGGAGATGATGTCTTGAGGCCCTCAAATTGTAGATATGGAGTGTTAAGAAACCACATGACTAGCAGTGTCCACTTGTCCATATGGAATCCCACTCCATCACCACATTTTGATCCATTGTCAGCGCATCCACCACACCAGCTAGCTTCTGGAAGGTAGATGGGTTTTTCTCCTTGCGATACAAGTAAGATATTGTTGCAGGTAATCACCCTAATATTTGAGGCATTTAAGCATGTTGTATTTAAGATGCTTTTGATTATAGAACTCCTTCTTGGACATTATCCATTTGACCATATTTCACCTTGGTGAGTGTCATAGATTTCCTAGTAAGTGGCCAACGTTTGGGGAAGGGGTGGAAATAGGGGTCCCTTGAGGGGTTGTCATACCATTCCTGACCATACTTATCACTTTCTACTCATTACATTCCCATAATATTTCCCTCTTCTAGGCCCTTTGAATTTAGCCACCCAAGAAGGGAATGTACCTCATTTCTTGGGAAGAAGGGGTTGAAGGCCCGAGGGGGATGGTTGCTGGAAAAAGATAAGAGCCTAAAATAAACCTTCTAGATGCTCACCCAATAAGGTATTGAGAACGATGAACCACTTCTCTTAAAATCATTGAAGACCTGCACAATATTAAACACAAAATAAATATCCCTCTTGAATACAAGACTAACATAATCACGTTACAATTCTTTACATGGTTACCCTTATGGCATTTTGTGGACCTCTTCGTTCAAGTGACATTGTGTTACTAACCCCAAGATAATCAATTCACTATTGGGAGTGCACACATGTTTGGATAATTGATTAATTAATAAATGACAATAAATGGGTTGGAAAAAAATTGCATTGAGGAAGAAGGTGCAACACACCCCGTACAAATGCACCCAAAATTGAGATAATGTGAGCCCTTGTATGTCATGAAACTCATTGACCTATTAAGTCTAAACCATTATCCACCTCATCATCCACTACATAACCTTGAAGGGGGACCCTTGGGAGCATCCCCTACTTGAGGGTTTTGGTCTACCCAATAGGACTCTTATGACACCCCTCACATACCTAAACTTGGTTAATTGTATAGGGTCTTGGAGCATTTGTTTAATTTGATGAGGTAGTTTTGATGCACATGTTTAGGTTCCTTGTTTATTAGATGTGGTTTTCACTTGCCATGATATTTTGACTTGATATCCTTGGAGAGAATACCTATTTGTTTTGCAGGATCTCGTTTGGTGGATAGTTTTGGAGGAACAAGCCTAGCATGGGCTTTCATGGGGCTTGAATCCCACAGGTTGGATGCCAAGGGCCCACATGAGAGATCATGATGAATTACCTTTGGATGCCTCGAAGACACCTTAGAATACATTACCTAGTCCTCACATGCCAAATGACTTGCCTAGGAGGGGTAAAATGGGGTAAAATGTCACTTCTTGAGGCATGACATCACCTAGGGATAGGGTTTGTGGTGATGGATTTGTTGCACATTCACACTTGAAATGATTTGATCGGAGGAGACATGGATTTACCTTGAGACATGAAGAGGATGCTTTAGGATCCCCATTGACCTACATTTTCCTCTCCAACAACTTGCTCCAAATGTCAAAACATCTCCTAAAGGGGTGACATCATCTTGTTTAGGGTTTCTAATGTAAAAAAGTGAAATTTAAATATTACTATTTATTTTAAGGGGTAAGATCAGGGTTGTTGACCCCTTATATTGTGTTTTACTCTTTGAATGTGGACAAACTATGTTTTAGACATTTTGTATAAATAGAGATCATGTGAATATCTTTTCATAACATAACTCTCCCATTAGGAGAAGTATTTGGTGGAAATATTTGCTATCTTTGAGAATTATGGTGTTTCTCTCTTGTGCAAATGTTTTATGGTGTTATTCTTTGGTGAATGGATGATGAGGAGTGATGCACGCCTCTTGAAGGGTTTCTCTTTTCTTTTGGATGATAATTTGCATGGTGAACTAGGGTTTGCTATCTCTTTGCCTGGAATTGGTAAGGAAAATATACATACACTAGTTTCTCTTTTGCTCATTGTTTCTTATTGTCAGAGGAGTACGTTGGATACACCCTCCATTAATTCTTCATCTTCTTGTTAAAGTTATAAGTCATGCTTGACCAAGGGTTGCTAGGGGGAATACAAGTGTGTATACCCTCTTATATTTTACCCTAAGTTGGTTGGAATTCCCTAGGGAGTAAGAGTATTTACACCCCTAGGGTTTTTGTTGATATAAAATTTTCCTTAAAGACTCCATTCACCCAATTTTAAAGGAACTAATTTCGATATTTTGCATTGGAGAAATAAAATAGCGCATTGAGAAATGCGAATTTTTGTCATTTCAACTTTCTGCAATATAGGTTTTGTTCCGTGTGCCTAGCACACCTTTAAGAACTAGGGAATCCCCTCTAAATGGGTATTTTTTGTTACTATAATAAAATTTCATCTTCATCCATCAGGTTTGTACAAACCCTAATCAAACTTTCTCAAATAACTCTCAATTCAAACGCTAAAATTTGCTAAAATTTTTCCCACATATTCTAGGGATCATAGCGCATGTTTTGGTAGATTTTTGGCAAGTTTTAATGGTTGAATATCTTTCTATAATAAATTGTTTGTTACAGCCATAAGGATGATTAATATATCTTCATAAAGTGTTTACTATGGCCTTAATTTTCGTGCTAGTATCTTTCTCCTTTAATCCTGAGTTGCACTAGTGTTTTACAAGTTTATCTCTTGCATCATCTACTTGATTTCTAGCACTTATTTTAGCAGTTAATTGTGTCATTTCATTGTTTATATATACTATTAATAATTGTTTAAAATAGGGAAAACAAGCTTAAATTTCTTGTCCAACATATACTTGGGCTTGTATCATGGTTTTCGTTGTGTCTCGGGAAGGTACAATTAACATTTGCAAGGTCTACTACTGCTTGGGAACC
>ML812023.1:14717-28539 GCA_009831015.1 Picea engelmannii | reverse complement strand
AAATAAATATGTAATTATTTATTATCCAAGGGACACATCCTTTCATGGATGGTCACCATATGTTCTATATATATGGAACACTCATAATTGTAATAATATATTCATATACAATATCATCTAATATGAAAAATCAACATGGTATCAGAGCGGTACCGGGCTTAACTCCCTCACGGGAGGGCCCAAAAAAATAACATATATAGCTTGGCATGGTCCCTCTTCAGAGGTAATGAAGATGTACAGATGCATTGCGGGGTAGTGGATGTTCTAGGGACATGCTGTAGCTATTTGAGAGCTACCCACAAGCCTTGGATGAATTGGATGTGAAGTCACTAGGGTGTACGTGACGAGGTAAAAATGCATTGCAGGGTAGTGGATGTCCTGGGGACATGTGTTTATGGGGTAGCAGGGTAGTGGATGTCCAAAAAAACTTAAAGTCCAGAGCTCTAATGAAAGTGCCATGCCTATAGCTACTGAAAACTATCATTTCAAAGAACAATTACTAAGGAAAAAACTTCATGGGGACGAAGGCCCTTTGCTTGAGGTTTGAGGGTAAGGTGGTTGAGCTTCATGGTGCATTAGAGGCTGATGACAAGCTATTTTAGGGAGGCAAACAAGGATCTCTCAAACCATTAAGTGGAGGTCGTTGAGCTGAAGTTGTACTGTGTTTTGCATGTCTTCTCTAGTTTGAAGCATTTGTCCTAGAAGTGTCTTGAGGTGCCAGTAGAGCTCAATTGTTCTCCAATAAAACGTGTCTCTACGCCTTGTGTGGCCAACATCTATATCCTAGTGATGAAATGGTCTCATCTATTTTCATATCCGTAGTCATGTCCTGTTCCTCGTTGACTATGTCTTATGCTTCCTCCAGATCTCTCTGGAATAACTGAGGGGTGTTTGAAATGTAGTTTATGGCAACGTTAAAAGAATCCCGTTGGACTCAAGATTCTGGAAACCCCTCCTCTTGTTGCCTCAAAGAGGAATTTCTTGGGAGAACTAAGTCGCGTCTGTAACTAGGAGGATAACCATGCTTGGGGGCCATGGTGTCTTTGATGAGGGCCTGAATTGAAGGGTGGGACCATATTGAGAGAGGATTTCTAAGATATCCCTCACTATCGGGGAAGGGGGATCGAAAGGTTTGAGAAAGGCTCTCTAGTTGCAAGGTTAACATCAAAATTTTACTAACTGTCATGTTCCTACACTAAGGAGGGGGTGTCATCATATGAGTGTTTATCATAGGGATGGGAGTGAGTCTAGGTATCTTGAGGACACCCCATTACTCTCATTTATTTGTGATTTCCATCTGCATTACTGGGCCTACCTCGGGCTTCCTCCTGGATCCTTAGCAACATGGGAGCACTTTCATTTACTATTTTTCTCATCCTTGGGATTGGACACCTTCATTAATTGTCTTATCTATTCTTTATGGGTGCCGATACGAGTGTCCTATATTCCTTTACTATAAGGGGTTTGAGAATCATTGACACATTTCCCTTGGTTTTGGTCCTTGTCCTATTGAGTGAGCTAGCGGGGGATCTTGAGGTTTTCCTGTTGGATCTCTCACCCTTGCGTCTCGGGAGAGTTTCCCTATGATAAATGATGTCATGGGATTCTCAAGGTGTGGTCTTGTCTATTGCAGTCGGGCGCCGTCCAATCACTATAGGGCCTGATGGGTGTCAAGTTATTCACATGCGAGAGGGGAGGACCGATATACAGGGTCATTTACTAATCCTCTGTTGGTCTCAAGGATGACACCTCCATATTTATTTCTCCTTATCTCTTCTTCTAAGAGAGGATGTGCTTTCATAGCTGGGAGGATCCCCGTGGCGCCTTCCCCACCTTTTCCTGTCGATTGACCTATTTTTCGAGTCTTGGGGTCGCTTAGGTGGTAGGTGCTCATGTGTATATTCAACACATCACATTCTTCCTCAGGTATTTGACTTCTTGAAAAGTCAATTCCTTCCTATCCATAGTTGGGCTTCCGCCCAAATTGTTTTTCTCTCGATCCCTCTCTGCCTGAATCTTGTTGTAGTTACTTCTTCTGGCTTCCCGGGGGGTTTGGTGCTAGTTTGGGAATTCATTTTTCTCGTGCTCCTGGGAGTAAAGGTTTTTTCTTGATATTGTGGCACATTCTTGAGCGAAACGCTCCTCCTTTGACAGTTTCCAGGCTTGTCCCATGAGTCCTCCTTGATCTTCAGGCTTTCATTAGCTAACCAATATGCAATTTCTTTTGTTGAGTACTTCACATGTATAGGGATGATTGCTTTGGCTAGTTTTTCTTCCATCTCCTTATTCAATAGCTCAACATCCACTCCGACTTGCCTGACCAGGGTTGTTTTTTCCTTTATGATTTGGAAATGCTTTCAATGTTCTTGCTCATCATTTCATAAAAGAATATAGGCATTATATATAATCAGGAGAAATTGAAGACCAAGTGTTGTTTTTTAAGTTTACTCATAACACTAGTTCCATAAATCATCCCAGATTCAGTTGACCCATCCCCGCAGAGGTGACAATTCCATCTTGCAAGGGCACAAGAGGAGGCAATGCTAAGTGCAGTTCCAGCGAAGGCATGGCATGGAGGCCAACATGTGTTGAATGGCTTCCAAGCCATCCTCCAGATGCTAATGTTTTAGGTTTTCGAAGTTGGAGAGCATTGTTGTAATATTTTGAACATATTGATCATGATCTGGGAGTCGACTTCTATGATTAGCTTGTCATACCCTTACGCCTTGGCTACATTGAGTCCTTCTTCTAGTGCCTGGAGTTCCATTGCATTGTTGGTATTTATCCCTATTGGACCCCCATATATTCTCAAGATACTACCTTTGTTATTTCATAAGACTTCTCCATACCCTGCTTGTCCCGAATTTCCTTTCAAGGCCCTGTCGAAGTTCATATTGATAAACCTTTCTTGGATGGGGTTCCATTGAGAAGTCGAGGATGGAGGGGAATGTTATTACCTATCCTAGGGATAACTAGGAAGATTATGTCTCAACAGCTACAGGTCCTAGACATGGAGTAACAAGAGCCATATTGACTTCAGCTTGGCCCTGAAGGGCCCATCCTTTCTTCTTTAGTGCCTCCATTCTATCAGCAGCAGGAACATCCATCCCATCAGCCTGGTTCTGTAGTAGCAATGGGTCTTGCTCCATGAGGTAATGAGTCTGGGTATCATGGTATGTGTCACTTTGATTTTCAAAGGATTTGAATATGTGGATTTAATTCGCTTTTGCTTCATAAAGTTTTCTTGGACAGTATGCCTTTTAACTTGTCCATACCATGGGGGGGATGACAAAGTTCCCTAGAAAGTTGGTTCCCCTAGGGATGCGTTTCCACTTGGTGGGTATATGAAAGGTCATCATCCATTCCTTCCATACTTATCACTTTTCATTATTTTCCCTCTCATATATCCCATACATTGGTTCGGGCATTGGGTTTGCCAAGCTAGTAAGGGTTGTACCTTGCCTTGTGGGAAGAAGGGGTTAAATGCCCATAGGGTAAAATTAGCTAGAAAATGTTAAAATATAAGATCAAACCTTGAGATGCTTCACCCTGGGATCCCCGAGAAAGCAGTAAAAGGATTCTCAACAAGAAAAGGGGGGACCCATAAAATAGAATAAAACTCAAGACCTAGTTGGTGGATAGGAGGTATCATCATGAGCCAGCCTATTAGGTCCATGGGAATGTAGCGGTATTACACTACTATTCATCTGGTCAAAACACTAGGGTAGTGTCTCTTGGTGGCATAGCCAAGAGAAAGGAGGTCTCATCACGAGCCAACATTCTCATCTTCGTGAAATGTTTTTGGGTAACGGTGTCACCATTGGTCACCATGCTAGGGAATTTTCCTCCAACTATTCTCTTGAAAGAAAAATCAATAAGACAAAGAGTAGAAGGGAATTGAATGGTCTAGGAAACAATTGCATCCATGACAAGGTGTAGCTCACCCTCTACAGAGGCAGCCACAGGTAAGACCTACATTTCCCTGTTATCACTGCACTCCTTGCCCAAACATCCCCTACACCATATCATGCATTTACATGACCTAGATTGGTCCTCAACTAGAGACACCCCAAACCTAAGGAGAATTGACCCAATAGGACATCCTGAGACCCTCTTCGAACCTGGCTTGTTAAATGACATAACATCCTTGAGCACTTGTCTGGAAAAAAGGGTTTTTTATGCACATGTTTGGGTAACTTGATTATTTGATGTGATTGACATTGCTATGATACCTTTGACTTATGAGACCATGAAGGGCATACTTGTTGTTGCAGGACCATGCCTGATAGATAGGTACATATGGGGAGATGATTAGCTCGGACCTCCATAGGGATAAAATCCCAACAGATGGATGTTGAGACCCCAGCCAAGGGCAATGAGATACCAGAGGCTTGCACCAAAGAAAAGGGAGGACATTCCACTAGAGCCACTTTGGCAGGCCTGGACCTAAGGGGGTATTTCCCTCCTACCATGATGTTGGCCCTTGAAGGCCCCTGACGTCATCATTCCTAGAATTGGCATCATCCAGTTGAGGTATCCAACACAAGGATGACTTGGCTGGCACGTGTGGCAGTTCCTGAGGGGTTTTGAGCCCTAACATTTCACTTTGGAGGCCTAGCATTCCAAGAGGGAGGCCAACGTCACCCTAAAAAGATGTATTTAGGGTTTTATTTGTCAATTTTATGTAAAACTGGATTTTTCATGTAAACTGGCCATGTCAGCCTTTTTTTACCTAAAATGTAATTAGAGGTCATTTGTATTGTCAAGTTCTCATTTTTATTCATCCTATTTCATTCACACAAGTGTGAGGTCTGAAATTCGACCTCTTTTAAGGTTTATTGGCTGAACTAAGTGGTACGCAACTCTTGGAGGGATCTTTTATTGGTGATTTTTTGCATTTTCATGGTGGAAAGTCTTCAACTAGGGCTTGTGACTAGATTATTCTTGGTGAATGTAAGTGAAAATATGCAATCCTTCTTTCTTTGAATGGTTTTGGTATGATTTACTTTTCATTTATGAGATTATGAAATTGCTAGTGTGAAACCCTAGGAGAAAAAGCACATGTTATTGTCCTTCTCTCAATAACTCTCCACCTACTTGATTTTGCTAGAAGACACCTTCATTGAAGCATGTGCTAGATCCCTACCTTAGTAGCACTCTAGTACTTTTCATTCATTAATATTTTATTTAATTCAAGCTTGACCTAAAGGAGAAGGAAAACTGCTAGGGCCTAGGGTTACCTACTTCCTAGTAGTCGTTTTCCTTCTAGGGTTTTGGATGATTGAGGCCTTAGGTTACTAACACCTCAACCATCATCCCTCTTGTCTTTAGTTCACTTATTATCATTTGTTTCCCTTAATATTATTGTTGAAAAAGTGACTCCATTTACCCTAAAGGCACTAGTTCATATTTCACATTTGATTGATTGATGAAACAACCTAAAACCATCTACTTCAAGGTCTTTTCTAACCAGTCCTAACCTTAGATTAGACTAAATTACTAACTATATTGTTCTTGTTACAAAATAAATCTACAGCCATATATGACAGCAGTAAAAACTTCTAAAATCAAGTGTTAGAGCTGATTTTACATTGCCTTCTTTGCTTTTGACAAATACTAGCATATTGTCAATTTCAGGTTATCATTTTTTGTCATTATTGAAGCTTGTTTAAGGAATAATTGTGAAGCTATCATTATATATACATTGTTGTTATAAATATTTTTGTTTCTTCATCTTTTATATCAACTCATGCTTTTATTTATAGTCCATGGTTTTATGAAGCACCAATATCAATTGGTACTTGCAAAAAGTGTTTTTCTTGTTGTCTTGTTCTGGGCAGGTACACTTAAGTAGATCATTGCTTCATATTATTAAAACCTTTGGGACTTTCTGATCATAGTGACTTATGAGAGGGGAAGAACTTTCTTGATACTATTAACTTTTCCTTCTCAAACCCCCAGGTCACCGGGGACGTCTCCCATGGGATACTACCCCTAAAGAGAAAGAGGTGTCTTATTTAGGTGACAATGATAGGAGAACCTCTTGTTATGTCAATTAACTGTTCACTTGCATTTGGATTTTGGGAAACTACAAATTGTGCGATAATAGGGCCATTGCTAGTTTCTTTCTGAGGGAGGTAGGTTGGCACTGAGGTTGAGGCCTTGAATTATTGATAGCTTGAACAAGCTACCTTGCTAGTATTTGTTCGTCTAGGGATGGGTCGAAATCATTTCTCGGATTGAAGTGTGGACCTTGTTCCATAGATCTTCTGGAAGTAGGGTTTGGAGCTTAAAAACCCTATGATTGTGCTCCTTCTAGACTTCCCAGGTAAGAAATCCAGGTAAGAGGTTCCATGCTTTGTTGATGATAGGGTTGTGCGTTATTTTTTATGGCCATTGTTCTATGGTGTCCCTTATGGAGCTCCTGTTACAGCCAGAGCACCTAAATAGGAGCACCTATAGGGTCCAAAGTTTTTCTGTATGGGTGCATGTATTTAAGAGGAGATCAGTAGTTTCCTCGTGCATTTGGAAAAGAGAAGAACTTGAGGGGACAAAGAACCCCCATTTACAAAGATTTTCCCAAGTGAGAGCTCTATTTAGGGCTATCAACCAAAGGAAGATCGATACGTTTGGCTAGAGACTTTGTTTCCAAATCTTGATCCAGATTTGGGCTTGAGGGGTCTTGTTGTGATGGGAAACTGGGCTTGAGGGGTATTGTTGTGATGGGAAACTATCTCGTAAGATTATTTCATTGTGAAGGTTCCAGAAGAGTTGGTTCCCCATCTGAGTTGGTCTTGTTTTTCGTAGCTACATATTTTCCTTTTGTTGAGTTTCTCTAGGAAACCCTATATGAGATTGTTATCTGTTTCTCTTGTCAAACTGTGGTAGGGGAGCCATTTCTGTTAGCGACTAGGAGTTGTTTATTCTGTCTAGTATTGAAAAACCTTGGTCTTATTCTAGGTTGTCATTCCAGCTTGAATTATGAAATGAGATGGTTGGTCTTCTAGTATGGGGAGTTGTTTAATCCTCCCAGAATAGAGCATCAATTCCATTATTGATCTCCCAGAATCATTTTTCTTGAAACAAGTGTCAATTTTTCCAATATAGGCTCAAGAGGCGCAGACTCGGAGGGGCATTATTCATTGTGATGATATGCCTGGTTTGCTAATTTTGGGAGTATTTAATTTTCCAGAGGATGGCTCATTGGGAATGGGGATTAGTCAGCCAAAGCCATCATATATTAGACCCTAGGGTTTCTATATCCCTCAATCCCAGACCGCCTTTCAGTTTTGGAAGAAAAGTTGTTTCCCACGCCACTAGAGCCTATTTATTTTTGTTTTTTGAGCTGCCCCATATGAATTATCTTTAGATATTTATCATCGCTTTGAGAATATATTTTGGGAATGATATAACTAAGAGACAGTATATAGACATTGCTTGGAGGGCCGATTTGATGAGGATGAATTTGTTGGCTATATTGAGAGAACAAAATGACCAATTACTTAATTTTTTTTCCATCTTGTCTAGGAGGTCCTCCCAATTTTTTTTCTTTTGGGAGTTCTATGTTAGGGGAAATCTGAGGTAAATGGATGGAAACTTACTTGGTTAGAACCCTAGGAGACCTTTTAGGTGACACTATATTGGCTGATGGATGTTGAAGAAGAAGATGTTAGACTTCTATTCGTTGACACACATCTCTAATTCTTCATAGAAGTTGAGGAGGAATTTCTTGATTGTTAGGGATTCCTTCAAACTTTAAAAATACATAAACATATTCTCATCCACAAATTGTTGATGTGAGGCTGGCAATTATTTTCCATGGAGAGAAATCTCTTTCTAGCTTTCTAGCTCCACTTCTGCCTTGATAGCCCTTCCCAATCCTTCTTCCATTAGGATAAAGAGGAAGAGAGAGAGTGGGTATCCTTGACAAATACCCCTAGTTGGGGAGAAGGTCAGTGAGGGGGAACCATTAACAAAGATATGAAAGAAGGTCCATGAGAGCAGAGAGTGATCCCATTGAATCCATCTTTCACTGAATCGAAAAGAGACTAGGATGTAGTTCTAGTTTAGGCTATCAAAATATTTTGAGAGGTCTAATTTTATGAGTATTCCTACTTTCTTGGAGGAATGAAGAGAATGGATAAGGTCATGCATTAGGATGATACTATCTAGGATTTTTCTACCTTCCACAAAACCTGTCTGCTCCGGGGAGATGAGGGAAGGGAGGAGGGGTTTTAGTTTGTTCATAATGAGTTTGGAACTCAGTTTGTAGGTAACATTGTAGAGAGCTATAGGGAGATTTTTTTAGGGGGTTTCTATTTTTACCTCTTTAGGGATGCGAGTGGGGAAGGTGGCGTTGAAAGATGGGAGGAATTTTTAAAATTTTCTAGAGTCTTTCACTTCTTCCCAAGCTTCATTCTTTATTATGGGCCAACAGGCTTGGTAGAAGTCAAATGTGAATCCATTTGATCTTGGATATTTCTCTTTCGACGTCTTCTAGATCACTTTCTCTACCCCTTCCACTATGATTGTCCTCATCATGGATTCATTATGGTTTTCATTTATCATTTTTGGAATATGCTGAGTAATCTTTTTTATTGTGGCCTTTCGATTCAGCTGTGGTTCTTACATAAGAGTTTTGTAGTATTGTAGAATCTCTAAATGGATGTCCTGGTAGGCACTTTGCAATAGTCTTATTTGTTGATTTGGTATCGAGTGCTCCTCTTTCCATTCCCATGTTGTCGCGACGCCTTGCATATCTATCTCCTCTAGGTCCATGTATTCCAAATCATCGTGCTCTGCATTTAGGGGTTTAGAGGGGACCATTGGTTCATATTGGTTTGGTGGCTGGGGGTCTGGCTTGAGGGGGGACAAAGCACTAGTGGCGTTGAGATCTTGTTCTTGACCACATTGGGCACTTGGTTGGTTTCAACCGAGGGGTTTGGGTCGAGGGTTTCTTGATCTGAGTGGTTAGTTAGGGATTCAAAACTATCAATGATGTGGGGGGCTTTGTGGTTGGGCTAGGTTGGTATTTTATTTTGGGATTTTTACTTGTCTTGGAATTTTTCAAATCTTGCCTCGTCCTTTTTCGAATGGGAATTGGGGAGCTTTGTTTGTTTGTTCAAGGAAAATTCTCAGAAAAGGTGCCCTTGCGCATGGAATTTTCGATGTAGAAAGAGAATGTGTTCATAATCTAGGGTCTAAAGCTAGTCGACGTCCCTATATCTGAGGCAAATTGAATTTGGCAGAGATTTGGAGACATTGAGGCCACATGTCTAAGTGTTTTCTCGAGTTCTTAATTAGACTTCCATTTGATGCGGTTTCAGATTTAACTTGCATGAAAACCATAAACTAATTATGCCATTATAGTAACAATAAACCATGGTGAAATAATTAGCAGGTGTGGTGAAGCAATAAACTAGAAAATTGTGAACTAAGAAAATGGATTAGTACTGGGTTGAGAGGAGAGTGCTCTTTGAAGCTCTCTTCCAAGAGGCTCGATTGATCCTTGGACAAACAAAGTTTTTTCCTGGGCATCCCCGGAATTATCTTTTGGTAATACGACGAAGTTTTTTCTTGGGTTTTTGAGATGGTCATAATATGAAATGCCATAGTTTAATTTATGTATTTTCTGGCATTTCATATTAAATAACTTTAAATTTAACGACATGTTGACACTCCAACAATCCATAAAAAGAAAACACCTTTCACACTCCAACACTCCAAACTTGACATTAGGAGGTTCACATTCCCACACTCCAATCCATGGCTAATCATCTGAACTTGGCAATAAGAACTTGCACATATATTAATCCTTGTCAATCATATAAATGTGGAAATCGTATGGCCTTACAGTAATTTCTTAATATGAATAGGTAAATGTGAAAAAGTAAACATGTTAATGGATGAACTCATAAGTTCAAGGAAGTTATAAAGAATAAATCTCATTCATTGATTTGGGAGGACGAAGAAGAATATGCCAACATCTTCAATTCCTAGCTATCAGATTATGTTTTTAAATTAAAAGATCATTAATTGTGCCCATTTCCAATAGGTGTATGCCCATGAACGTAATTAAAGTTTCTTTTAGAGTGCAACAGGAAGGGTTTGCACTTGAAAAGATTTAATCCCTCTCTATGCTTAGTAGAACCGTAATTAAGATGGGTTTATAGTTTAATGATATTACACTTACATTTAGGCCATTCATGTTAAATTATAAAATAGTTTTTACTTGTATAATTTATCGCTTGTGAAAATATAAACATTCACTCATATTAAAGTATAAAATCCTCCTTGCTTACATAATTATTTTCTAATAAAATATAAAACATTGAAATTTCTAGTTTCCTTTTTTTTATAATATAAATATAAATTTTTTTATTTTCAACATTTTGAAAAGAGACATCCGGGACCGTCGATTCTCTTATAAACTAGCACAACAACATAATTCTGGTTGATGAATGGATAGGCTTATTTCATTTACAAATCCTAATTAAAATTTATGTTAGAATTAGAATTTGTAAATTAAATATGCCTAGAGTAACAATGTAATGATTAAGGATGGGAAGAAAGGACCGTGGATTCTCTTATAAACTAGCACAACAACGTAATGCGTGCAAAAATTAGAAAAAAATCCTTCAAGATGAAAAATCAAAGTAAAATAACTAATAGGCCAATGAAATATGAACAAAACTAGTGTTAAGAACCAAAGACTGAATACAAAAGCACCACAATAGATATAGAAGAACAATATGCAAAATCTCCTTTATTACCATCAAACCCTTGAGGTAGGGCAACACCGTACAATGGATCCTATTATGGAAGGGATCCTCTCCTGTTCACTTGCCTCTTCGAGGGGGCATCCTCCTATTGAGCTACCGCTCCAACAACAATACTTCTCTTCATGTCTCATTACATTGCTTGAACTCCTTTATATAGTGCTACCATCACCTAAAAACATTCTAGAGGAGGAATCTTCTAGAAGTAGAACCTTCTACGAAGTCCTCTTACATTTATTATATCTAATTACCCATTTATTATCTCTAACTACCATAGTGGGCCTTATTTAATAATATAGTGGACCTAGTCCACCTTACATTGAATGACTTCCACTATTATCCCTATGGACCCTCTGACCCCCCACTATCTCTCTAGCTACCTTACAACTAGCTAGTGAGAAGACACATTGATCTACCAATTCAACACTTGATGCATCTGTGAAAATTAGAGAATGTTCCTTCAAGACAATAAGACTAGAGTTAAATAGCCTACTATCGCCTCAGTTTTTTTTATTCCAAGTGAAATGCCACATGTCTAATTTAACTCGCATGACAACCATAAACTAATTACGCCATTATAGTAATAGTAAACCATAGCGAAATAATTAGCAGATGTGGTGAAGCAATAAACTAGAAAATTGTGAAGTGAAAGAATGGATTAGTATTGGGCTAAGAGCTGAGTGCTCTCTGAAGCTCTCTTTAAGAGTCTCGGTTGTTTCTTGGACAAGCGAATTTTTCATTATAGTAACAGTAAACCATAGCGAAATAATTAGCAGATGTGGTGAAGCAATAAAGTAGAAAATTGAGAAGTGAGAGAATGGATTAGTACTGGGCTAAGAGCTCTGAAGCTCTCTTCAAGAGGCTCTATTGTTCCTTGGACAAACGGATTTTTTTCCTAGGCGTTCCCGGAATGAATTATCATGCGGTAATACGCGGAGTTTTTTCCTGGATGGTCATAATATGAAACGCCATAATTTTATTTATGTCTTTTGTGGAGTTTCATATTAGATAACTTTAAAAGGTTGTTCACACTCGAAAATTCCATTAAAAAAACAAACGCTTTTCACACTCCAACAAGCAAACGCCTTTCACACTCCAAAAGTAGCATAGGTGGTTTACAGTTCAACACTCCAATCAGTGGTTAATCATCCAAACTTGGTAATGGCAATAAGAACTTGCACATATATTAATTTTTGTTAATTATGTAAACTTGGCAATCATATGATCTTAAAATAATTACTTAATATGATTAAGTAAATGTGAAAAAGTAAACAAGTTAAAAGAGGTTAAACTTGGCAATGGCAATAAGAACTTGCAGATATATTAATCCTTGTTAATCATGTAAATATGGCAATCATATAACCTTACAATAATTTTTAATATGATTAAGTAAACGTGAAAAAGTAAACAGCTTAAAAAATGTTAAAAATGAGCTCAAAGAAGTTATAAACAATAAATCTCATTCATAAATTTTGGAAGACCACAAAAAAATATATCAATATCTTCAATTGCTAATCATCAAATTATGTTTTGAGATTAAAAAATCATTACTAACCATCAAATTATTACATTTTGAAATTAAAAAATCATTAATTTTGCTCATCTCCATTCAATGTAAGGTAAACATAAATATAAACATTGAAATCCCTATTCAGTGTACCCTATAGACATAAATATAAACATTGAAATCCCTCATACTATCTGTGTAGCAACTCTCCCTTCTTATATGCTGTCATATATATACTGTTTTGGTGCACCTTTAGCTCTTCCTCCTTATATACTGTTATAGTGCACCTTTTGATTGCGCGATTGCGGTGGAGCGGAATTGATCCCTCAATCATCTGATGACAAAAATGTTCGACCATACCGTGTTCTAGTCACAAAATGTTCGAAAATGTTCATGGCATCCATAACAGTATTGCACTTACAACAAATGTTTATGCCTATTGGTGTGTGACATTGTTGCCATTTGATACGAATTCATTGATGCATTTGCTAACCACTTTTGAAAGAGTGGAGCGTTGCAATTCATTTCTCATTTCAATTCAGCCATGTTCAGATGTTTAATGTTTTACAGTTATCGCGTCTCAACAATGGGAAATCAATTTGATGATGACAAATTAAGTAATCGGTTGACCTCGGCGGTACAATTTCAGTAAATATTCATATTCATCTTTGAGAGGGCTTCCTGCAATTCTTAGACCATGGTACGGTCTTACTAATTATGGATGGTTTGCAATTTCTGCATTCCGCTCTCAGAAGTATTGCATATTGCGTTTCCTGTTATTCCTCGACATAAGCGTTCCCTCTATCGCTAGGTTTACCAAAGAGATTTGGTATCGGTGGTGACTCATCTGCATCTGATTGTTGTCTATATGATATTACTCTACATCCCTCCCTTAAGATTTAGTTAGTTAGTTACTTTATTTTTAGAGCGGTTCTTATCTTGTTGTCTGTTCAGGCCTAAATTTTTCCTTCATCACTTTGGAAAACATTTTAATTTATTTGTTTTGATAACTATTCCAAATTCCATTGAGTTGAATTTAGCGTAGGGTCATATACCAGTCTACCTCATAGCAAAAGTGTATTTAATGTATGCTGGTTGGCAGAGTTTTTAGCTTTGGCAATCAATATGCACCATGTGGCAGAGCATTCAATGCTTTGTATGTTGGGATACATATCGTTCGATCTAAAATAAACCATCTGATGTAAGATCTAAAATAAACTATCTGATGTAAAAGTGTTTTAGATTGAAAGGTATATATTTCAACGTATAGAGCATTGAGTGCTATATTGTGGGGTGCATATTGATATCCCTTTAGGTTTGAGGTATATGTTGGCACATGAGTGAGAGTAATATCTACTTGGCATACTACAAATCATTGGTTGAGAGCCTTTTTCGTTGTGTCTATTGGATGATAGATAATGTAGTATCTATGGTATCTAATGGAGAGAGAAAGAGGGTACATTACCAAGGTAGATATCACTTGTCCATGTTGGTGAGGGGTCCTAACAAAGGAAAATATTGATTAAATTTTAATGAT
>ML812022.1:76325-178336 GCA_009831015.1 Picea engelmannii | reverse complement strand
TATTTGGTGTATCTACCAGTGAGAATTACCAAACATTTTAACTCTAATTTATTTTTTGGTGGGGAATTATCTTTGGTTATGTACATCCATAACTTTTGATTTTTGAGGAATGTTTTTAGGAAGCCTAGATCCATCTTAATCGTAGATCTATCAAGCATCTAGAGGGATCAAATCTCTCGAGGTGAAAACCTTTAACCTTTCCTCAAGTTTTTCACACAAAAAGAAGTTTACAACTCGAGAGATTTGATCACTCTTGACCCTTAATAAATCTGGGGTTAAGATAAATTTATGGTGATTTACTAAATGGAACAACACGCTAAGTCATTCAAACAACTTAAATAAAATCCAATCGAATATAAAACCCTTGAATATGTGTGAGAAATGTTTGACCTCTCATAACTAATTTTCATGAATTAAACCAAACCATGCAGAGTTTGCCGAGGCCAACTGAAAAAAGCGGGAATCATTAGCGTTAGGGTTTTCTCCTTCTATAAGAATTTGTGCGGAGTCTAACTGTGTTTTGGAGTATACGATAAGTTGGTTTAGGTATACAATTCAATTGTTGGAGTATATTGTCATAGTAAATAACATCGTTGCTTTGGCCGAGTGGTTAAGGCGTGTGCAATTTTGAATTTCTTATTAGTTCTGACGAGAGTTCAAACGGACTGATTTTCATTTTCCAGTGGCAGATTGATATGTCATTGATATCTAAGAATAAAGATTGCAATAACAATGATTTTTGCAATGACAATGATTAATATCTACAACATTGATCCTGATGATTTGATTTACATATGAGCAAATAATCATCGAAATCTATTAATATAATTGAAATTTATTAATATAATTATAAATCAATTAATATAAATAATAATATGCTCTCATGTCGATACACCACATTTCTTTAAACCATAATATCTTCTCTAATGATGTTGTGGCTTACTTTCAACTAGGTGTGGGCATGTAACAAAGTTTATAAGAAAAAGATTAATCCGCGGAGGTAGTAAAACCATAGAAGCATGAGTATGCACTTCAATAGAAGTATGAATACGTAGGGTTAATGAGTCATCTTGTATATTCTTTGTGCACATTTTTATAGATACTTTGTATGTTTTTTTAAACATGCAGAATCTTTTGTACTATGTTTATATGAGTGTGTTATTATTGGCGAATTTGTTGAGATAATTTGAAATTTTTTGTAACCATTCTAGTTTTCTATATCATTATGAGGCATATAATATTATTAGAGAGACTTGACATCAGAGAAAATTTTTCAAAGGAATTATTATCATTATGAGTTATTGGTTATCGCACTATGTTGAAGTTATGTAATAAGATGCATGTTGTTAATACAATGGATCGTTGTTTTACCTATGTGTTTGGGTTTGTTTAGATGATCCATGTGTGTTTTCTATTAATCTGAATGTTGTCAGTTGTAATGGTTTTGAATTAGTGCAATTAAGTTCATAAGGAACACGTCCCCACTAAATGTTTAACACTATGTACTTTACTTAAAAGCAAGTATCATACATGCTTTAGGTGAGACCTCCTTCCTCTTGGAAGGTTGAATATGTCGGCGCACTAGACTACATCGAACTATTCTTGGACACTTTTCATGGACCTTGGCTCTATCACAGAGCCAACAACATGGTTCCATTGTTTGGACCTTAATCAATGTAAAGTACTAAAGAGATGTGATGGAGGTCGGAGAAGGTTGAGATTCAAGATTGACTCAAAGGAAGGTACCTTTGTTCGAATCCCCCTCGGTGAGGCACACTAGTCTACACCAATAGATTTACTAGGATGCCATCCATGAATATGGAGAAATATTCCTTAGGTTTCTTAGTGAAGTTTCCCTTGGAAAAGAAATTAATGTTATTCTAAAGAATATTTAATATGATTCATTTTATTTATTCAATAAATATTATTGGCCTTAGGGGATGGTAAACATCATTGTCATCGATAAAAGAGAAAGAAAAACAAACATTAAAATAGCTAAACTAACATAGATTGCCTTGAAATACTAAGATGCATCTACAACTTAGTATGGATGAGATGTGTAACATTAAAAAAAAAAGGTAATATGTAAAAATATTAAAATAAAACAAACAACCACACTATTAAAATAAGTATATAATTAATAAAATAATCTATCTTTTCTAATCTCAATCTTTAAACATCAATAAATTTATGTATTAATTTCTCAATACTTCATAAATTTATAATTAAGATAAATATATACTAATTTTAAATTCAAATCTTTTAAACATCAATAAATTTATGTCTTAATTTCTCAATACTTTATAAATTTATAATTAAGATAAATATATACTAATTTTAAATTCAAATCTTTTAAATAAGGAAAAAATATATAAATAATAACCTTTTCTCTTTAATAAATTCAATATTAAAATATGTCTAACATAAAACATTTTGCAATTTAATATATTTGTTTATACACATGTTAATTACGTATATCACATAATAAAATATAAACCTGAAAGATTACAAATCTTGCGATAAAAGCATCACCACCTTTCACAAAGATGTGTATATATCATTGTTAAAAAAAATTGTTGCGCCTTTTCTTATTCATAGGTGTCAAGTATTTTTGAAAGTAGCTTCAAGGGTTAGTTCAGTTGGCAAGACATGCACACACTCTTTCGGTTTGGGGAGAGGTCACAAGTTTGAGCCTAACCAAGGTCCCTGGGATTGCGGTTTAGCACCTCATATCATCCACGAAGTGAGAAAGTATCGAGTAAATTTCCCATGACATCAATTATTGAAGAAAAAAAAAAAATTTGAGAGTATCACCTCTCATATTATGATATCGCCTTTTCAACATATACTCTCCCCTTCGTTCCTAATCACTTTTTGCTTGCCATGAAAACTCTTTCGCCTTTTCAACATATACTCTCCCCTTCGTTCCTAATCACTTTTTGCTTGCCATGAAAACTATTTAACAAACATTGCAGGTAAAAATCTACGTTTTGATCTTTAAAGTTGCTACTTATAAATCTTAGTGTGTATATATAAATTTGGGAATTAGACATTGATGAGACTAAGTGCTCATTGGACTTAATGATACACTAAGTGCTCCCTTATCTCAAATCACATCAAAGATTTCAAGGCATATACGACCTCGAATAAAGATGTGAGTGATTATCTCAAATCACATCAAAGATTTCAAGGCATATACGACCTCGAATAAAGATGTCAGTGATTATTTCAAGATATGCTTAGAAGATTAGTACATGTTTCATTGGCGTTGATCAACATCTTGCATAGTAATTGTGTCTCTTTGGTGGTGATCGCGCGTATAAGTTACAGTAAATTATACAAGGGTTATGTATATAATATTAATATTAATTTGTCAATTGGGTTTAGTTTGAACGGTTGTGAGGAATGATTGTTATCCTCCCCACCCAAGTTCAATTCCCATAAATGATATGTTAAGCTCATAATGACTATGTTGTAATGGCTTTGAGCCTATATGTAATGGAAAGTTGCCTTTGATTTAATTGAACAGCAAGGCAACTGCTTTTCTGGGGGGGGAAATATTAATATTAATTTGGTAAAGTTGATTTTTTTCAAAGCATGAAAATGTTTTTAGTATTCAAAGGTATTGGCCTAGTAACATTCTCAAATTGATAATATCGATGTGTAATTATATTATTGTCATACAACCAAATCCTACCACCTATAATAACTGACTAATGGTTTATAAGAGGGTAGATTTCTGCACCTGCCAAATTCTCCTAGGTCCTTGGTTGTTAACCTATTTCTTTACATCTAAGAAAGACAAGATCTTACCCAAGTATAAGTAGTTTAAGGTCTTACTCTAGGACCAAATGGCCGTTTCACCCTATTACTAGTATCTACCAAATACCCAATATCCCATCATGGTCATTGATGATGATATTGGAAATGTGTTATGTGGTATCCAAAAGCATCTAACAATTGATCTCATACATAAAACCTAGATACTAAAACTCGATTACAATTTAAACTCACATGAAAGAGGAAAGATGGGTGTGTGTGTGTTTCTAAATTCTTCTCTTGTTTTTTTCTATGATGCACATGCTTCAAATCAATAAAAAGATACTAATAAATATATGAAATTACAAGACATCAATCATGGCAAGAAAGTTTTGGGTGGATGACATTATTCTAGATGGATTGCATCCAGATGAATCCTTAGCTACCTAGGTCAACTATGGTCTTCAAACAAAAACTTTAAACCTTAGTTCTGAAGAAAATAATACTAGTAGTGTAGCACAAAAATTAGGGTGGTGCATTGACAATAATATCAATCTCAGGAGGGTCGGGGAGGAGTTCTTGCGAGAGGGCCTTGTGAACCAAAGGTGGTGTGGTGGTCCTATATGGTCCAAGGGCTCTCCAATTGGAATCTGTGAGATTAAAAGTATGCTGAAAATTCATGTATTGGAGGTCTATCATGGTTTTGTGTATGATATTTTATGCATCATTGATCCTCAAGGCATTTCTCAAATTGATGTTATCCTTCGCCTTCGTCGTGAGGGAAAGATGGACCATGAGAGTGAGATTCCTTAGGTTCCATATCCTAATGGAGTCACTTCCCAAGTGTTTGATAAAATGATTGTATGGGAAGTGTTTTCCAAAACTCATGCATGTCAAGTATTTGATGTCTAGCATGTGTTTGACAAAATGCTTTCATGTTAAGTGTTAAAAGAAATCCTTGTACATTTTTTTCTTTGTGAAAATCCTTGTACCGAGATAGAATTTTATATTATGATCAAGTCTCTCTTCGTGAAAACCTTATGCTTGTGGGTGAATTATAATAACTCTATGGTGGATTTATAGTAGAAATTAGAGGATAGACTGGGGATCCTTGTTGCCCAACGACGTCTTCTTATGATGGGAAATAATTGGGGGTCTCTCTCAGCTAGTTGAATATCAAATTTGAAAAGATTCAACTCTTATCTTGGAATTACGATTGTGTGGAGGGGTGGTGGGTATTGAGAGTTCTTTTAGAGATGCCGTAAAAAACCAAGCTACCTCTCCAACTAATTTAAAGTCTTCTCCTCTTTGTAGTGCCTATATAGTGAAGTATATTGACGAGGTGATAATGGTGGAAGTTATAGTGCTTGAGATCACACATCTTCATTCATTATATGAAAAATATTCAATTATTTGTAGATTTAATGGGCATTGACCTCCTACATTGACCTTGTTCTAGTGGATCCAAACAACTTGGACAATGAAATGTAAGATCTCTTTGTGTTCCAAAGGTTGTTTTATTATTCAGTTCTATGATCATGCCAATTGTCAACAAGTGTTTGAGGAGGGTCCTTGGTTCTAGGGAAGTGCAACACTTTTTATAACCTCTTGGTTTCCATATTTTGATCCTAACACTATGTCTATTACCAGAATGTCAGTTTATCTTCATCTTTCCAATTTTCCATTGCATTTTGGTTTTATCAGCTTTTGAGGATATTGGGAATGCTTTGATTATTTACATAAAATTTTATATTGAAAGAGTTGTAGAAGACTTATGTACATGTATATGTGTTTAGATAAACCTTGGTAAGGGTTTTTTGGACAAAAAGATTCTCAAATGGGAAAAATTTAAATACACAGAGGTCTTGGATTATGAGAACATGGCATTTAGATGTAATTTTCTAAATGGATTGAGTTGAAGAAATGGATATAGGGTTTGAGTTGAAGAAATGGATATAGGAATCCTCTTCTTGAGGGATTGAGTTGAAGAAATGGATATAGGGATTTCCCCTTCGAGGGAGGTTGTGGTAGTCGAAGGCCATCTAGGTGGCATAAAAAGGCATCATGATATTGAGATATTCTAATTCAAATAATTAACTAGTTCCTTCTAAGAATCCTAATCTCTCAACTTCTAATTTGTAGTTAGTTATTGTGACTCCTTCCGTGGAGTGGAAAGAAGTTGAAAAGAAGAAAAGGAAGAAGGAAAGGTTTAAAGATTATTTTTTAAATGGAAAAAACTAACATGTACATTACTTTTGTAATTTTAACTTCGTAAATATAGTTTGCACCTATATTCATGTAAGTGAAATATATATCTATAGTTGCTTTACTATGTATTGTAATTAGAAAACCTAAAAAAATATAATTTTTATTTTATAATAGAATTGAAAATGTGACATTTATGGTTGAAATATTTTAGTTATCATCGCCATTGTTGTAAGAATAGGTTCCCATCAAAAAAGAAGTTGTCAAGTACTTTATTTTTTTTTATGAGGAGTCTGACCATGTGGTTATTAACGATCAAGTTGATATTGCTAGTCTTTATGGTCATCTTGTAAAGGATGATGATGCATTTCTATTAGACAGACCTTGTATGAAGTTAGGACTCTGGGAGGTCCTCACATCTTTTGCCAAAGACAAGAGCCTGGGGCCCGACGGTTGGACTGTTGAGTTCTTCATCCACTTTTTTGACTTAGTGGGAGATGATTTACTAGAAGTGGTGGAGGATTCTAGGACTCGGGGCTTAGTGAATAAGTCATTAAACACGACCTTTTTTACTCTTATCCCAAAAGTTAATAATCCATCATCTTTTGGTGATTACAGATCAATTGCTTTGTGTAATTTATGTTACAAGATTATTTCAAAGATAATTGAAAATACGCTAAAGCCTATTCTTTCTCACTCATTGTCGGAGGAACAACTGGGTTTTCTAAAAGGTAGACAAATCTTGGATGCAATAGGCACAACACAGGAGTGCTTGCAAAGTATTAAGGTAAAAAAGTCAAAATCTATGATCTTAAAGTTGGATCTTAAGAAAGCTTATGATTGCATCAATTGGGATTTTTTACGATTGAATCTAATTCAAATGGGCTTTAGTATTCCTTTCACAAAATGGATCTTGAGTTGTGTGACCAACGCAAACTTCACAATCCTTATAAACGGGGAGACTACACAAATGTTTCAGAGTGGTAGAGGCCTGAGACAAGGCTGTTAGTTATCTCCTATGCTATTCATTTTAATCATGGAAGGACTTTTCCTACTGCTAAAGAAAGGAAAGGACGAAGGAAAGTTGTTAGGGGTAAAGGTCTCCAAAATAGTCAAGATTTTGCATTTGTTCTTTGTGGATGATGTGCTAATTATGTCAAAAGCAACTGGTGATGAGTGGAAAGAGATAAAAAAGAACCTACTGATTTTTTGTAGTGCCTCCGGTCTGTTGATAAATTGGACAAATACTACCTTTTACTATGTTGGCATCCAAGACGAGACTTTAGGAAATTTAAAGGATATTTTCCCTTATAATTTCAAGGATCTAGAAAAGGGTTTTCAATATCTTCGATACTTCTTAAAGGTTGATTCTTACAAGAATGTGGACTGGAGATGGCTCCTCAAAAAGATTGAATCAAGGATAGGGATGTGGTGTAATAGATGGTTGTCATTGGGGGGTGCTTCACACTAGTCAAATCTGTTCTTGAAGGACAACCTATCTACTGGATGGCATTGACTGCCATACCAGCATCGCTTTTGGAAAAGATAAGGAAACATATGTTTAGTTTTCTTTGGTCGGGTGATGGTGGGAAAAAGCATATGCATCTTTGTAGTTGGGAAGTCTTAGCAAAACCAAAACACATGGGAGGTTGGGGGATAAAAAATATCTTCCTTTTTAACAACGCCTTGGCTGCAAACTCTTTGTGGCGAGTCCTGATGAAGGATGGAGTTTGGAATAAGGTGATAAAAGACAAGTATCTTCCTCACTACTTGATAGTCACTTGGCTTAGATCGGCTCCAGCCACAGCGTCGTCCTCCTCTCAGACTTGGAAGAACCTTCTGAAGTCCTTGCATTTGATTACTCTTTGACTGAGTTGGAGGTCAGGGTCTGGTCACTCGATATTGCTAGGACGAGACAACATTTTGGGCCTGGGAAATTCATCCTTTTTAACTCACCAACTTATATCTAAATTGAAAAGAAATAATATGGTTTATCTCTACCAGGCTATAAGAAAAAGTAGACCGAGTATTTTGTCAGATCATTGGAAAACTAGTGAGGAGATTGGCCTCAGTGGGAACTTGGTGGTGGAATGGGATGCATATTGCAGGGAATTAATTGGAGTGGGGGTGCAGTTACAAAATCAAGAGGATGCGCTCATTTGGATTAGGGAAGACAAATTTGGTAGCCTTATTGTAAAAAATATTTATTGTTCTTTTGCAAAAAAGAAGTGGCAACATGTTATTGGGGGTTGGAGAAGACATATGTGGAAGTGGGATATGGCACAAAAAATTAAATTATTCACATGGTTATCCATTGAGAATAAAATTTTAACCTGGGATACATTGCAAATAAAGGGTTGGGAAGGCCCAAACATATGTCATGTATGTTCAAAAGATGCAGAATCTGTGTATCATTTATTTGTAACTTGCATCTTCATTCAGGATGTTTGGAATAGGATAAAAAGGGAGCTAAACATTGTGGCTTCCTAGGAAGGAAGCTCGTTATCTGGGTGCTATGAAAAGTGGGATAGAAAGGAGGCTATTTACATTACTCTCCCATCCCTACTATGCTGGTTTGTTTGGTTGGAGCGGAATAAAAAACAATTCAAGGGAAGGAATCCTTATACTCTTTTTGTAGTTTATAAAGTTAGGGAAAACTTAGCACCTCAGTCAGATACTTTCAAGAAGGCTATTCCTCGTTTAGTTTAGATCCCAAGTTTTACTACTCCAATAGTGAGTTGGTTTGATGGAGCAACACAGTTAAGTGATCAAAGGTGTGGGGATGGGGGATTGATAAGGATCAGTGAAAACTCAATATATAAGTGGACCTTCAATTGCGGCATCAGGACAAATACCAGAGCAGAACTGCTTAGAGCGTGGGCGACTCATATCATGGTTGTGCATTTGAATATTGAAGTCATCTAGGTAATTGGCAATTCAAAGATTATTATTGATTGGCTGAAGGATAGAGGTAAGCTACAGATTGCTTCTTTGATGGGATGGATGGATAGAATCATCAAGCCCCAAAAATCATTTAGGGAGATTTATTACACACATGTTTATAGGGAGCTAAATAAGGACATACTCTCTCTCGAAAAAGGCATTGACGAAGACCGAAGGAAGGATATAATACAATTTGTGGGTTGATGGAAATGAGGGCCCTACCCTCTTTTTAAATATTTTTTAAATGCTTAGCAGTTATATTTTTTGGTCTTTCCAGTCATATGATATTTTTGAGGACAGTTCACTCTTTATATTTTACTTTCTCAGTTTTCCTCTTGTGGCATAGATATTAGTGAATCATAGATGGGCCAATACTTTCCATGAGTCTTATGGGTTATATGCATCAATATGGCTACAATTTTTGTGTAAAAAAAACTTTAGATCATAGTCATACTCTGAAGCTCAAGAATATGGAAAACCTCCAATAATTTTTTTTGTTATGTCAAGAATTATTGGAGATTTTCTATATAGCATGAACTATAGAAATGTTGAAAATGTATACACAATTATATTTCTAATATAAATAAGCAATTTTTCTGTTGAAAAAAAGCATAGATTCCCATCGTTATATTTTATAAGCAAAAGTCAAAAGTTATATCATATCACCTCGCAACGTGATGGGGTTTCTTCTATTTTTCGGCAATCATGGTCAAATTGTGACGAAAGAGTAAACACAAATCCATATGAAGTGGCAATTTCCCTGTTCTTCTTGATTGAAAGATACGTGTCTAGATTATAATTTGGCCTTCAAGGTCATTCACCAAAGTTACTGTCATTTTCCATAAATAAATATGGAACGTGGAACATTTCAGCCAGAGTGCTGAAATGTTTATACTATTAGAGCAATTATTACTTAAGAAAAGTTGATACTATTATCCATTTTCTGAAAATGTAATTATTCAAGAATACTTGATATTATCATCTAATTTTCCAAATAATTAAACTATTAAAATATATTGCAAGTACATCAAAATTTATGGTATCGATATTAGTATTCTCGTGCAAAACATACACGCCCACATACATATAAAAACAAAATTTTCTTTACCTAAACACATAAGATTTTTTTTTTTATATTATAAAATATTTTAGTTAATTTATATATATTAAAATGTTAATATATACAAATAATTAAAAAATGTATAAGATATTTTTTTTTTATATTATAAAATATTTTAGTTAATTTATATATATTAAAATGTTAATATATACAAATAATTAAAAAATGTTTAAGTATAGTAGCAGATATGTATTTGCATGTGTGATTTATACATACTTACATGTAGAGTTGCACACATACATTACATACTTGTGTCTATTTTATGCATATACAATTATATGTATATATTTATATCTCGTTTTTATCTTTTTAATTTTTAATTATGATGTTAAAGAGAAAACTCTCTCACGGATCGGTGAGCCTTTTCATTCATTAGACAATGATTAATAATAGGTTGTGGATAAATTACAATGTGTTTTTCACTCGAATAAATTTACAAATTCAATTTTGTACAGTTGTATAAATCTATACGGTTCGTATGGACAGTTTCAACAAATCAACATCATGCAGATTGAGGTACTGTGATTTATTATGTTTGCAGGGTGTTTGTGGTTTTCTTTCTTAGAGCCATTTTCCCGAGTACACGAGTTCTTGTAAGTTCCGAAGTTATTTTGAATGAAAAACTGATCTTGAAGAGTAGAAAAATAATTGTCCATGTGTGATTTTGTTTTTCTAGTTTTTCACTACATTAAATGATTAAATAATTCTAGTAGTGTAATCTAGATTTGATCTGGTTTATCTAGGCACTGGTTTTAATAAATTAACATGGTATTAGAGCTCTTTCTCTAAGAGAAAAGAAGATCAATAGTTGTTGAGTGCAACATTTAAAGATTTAGAGGTCTCAACAATAGTGTTCTTGAAGGACTAAGCACAAGACAACCATGCCAACTAGCAGTCTCAAGTTCGAGGACATGCTTGATGGGGTTTCAAATTTCTTTCCATGGAAGGCAAGAGTCACTTTTCTCTTGAAATACAAGACTTGTGGGAGAATGTAGATAAGGTCCTAGTGCCAATAGATCCTACATAATAGGAAGCATAGGAGAAGAAGGAGATAAAGGCACATAGAGTGATTCTAGAATTTGTAAAAGATCACATGACCCCACATGTAGCAGAAAACACCAAAGAAAATGACATGTTTGATTCCCTAGTTGGTCTCTTAGTGACAACCCGAATCACAAAATGGTCCTGAAAAACAATCTTAGAGATTGTCGGATGAACAAATTCGACAATGTTACCAGTTACCTTATGAGGATCATGCAGATCCGTGATCAACTTGCAGTTGTTGGAGAGAATATCTTGGATGCAAAGCTAGTGAATGTAGTTCTAAACGGGTTCACCAAGTCATGGGAACCGTTCGTAAAGGGTATTTGTGAATGGGAGAACATCCCAAAATGGCAGAGATTATGAGATGATTTCATTCAAGAGGAGAGTTGGGAGGAGTTCAGAGCCAACAAGCAGGGAGGAGGTGAGGAAAAATTGGCCCTCGTCACCAAGGCTAAGAAAGGAAAAGGTAAAATCAAGAAAGGTAACAATCAGGGAGAGGGACAATAGTTTGGAAAGAAGAGGGACTTGAGCAAGCTCAAGTGCTACATTTGTCACGAGAACAATCACTATGCTTCTGAGTTTCTAGAGAAGAAGAAAGGTAGAGGGAAGACACAACAAGTAGAAACCGAAGCAGAGACTCAATTGAGTGAACTTGTAGCAAAGTTTGAGAGTGTTTTATCTATAGTTTCTTGCCTTTCGACCACCGTTATTGCTAGGAGTGTTTGGTACTTGGACAGTGGTGTCTCTTTCCACATGACGAAATCTCGATATTTGTGTAGTAGAATATCAGAGGAAAACTCAGAGATCCACATAGATCTTGGCGATGATGTCGAGTATGCAGTGAGGGGTCAAGGGATAGTTCAATTCCAGCTTGAGTCAGGAGGATTCTTTGATGCTTAGGAGGTACTCTGTGCACCTGGTCTAAAGAAGAACCTTTCTTCCATCTTAGTCATGGAGGGAAAAGGTTATACAGTTCCCTTTCGTAGGTGGAAAGTATTCATCTACCTAGAGGGAGCCAATCCTGACACTGCCATGGGGATTGGATTAAGGGAAGGTAACTTATACAAGCTTCAGGGAAATATTATTCAGGCATTGGTGCACAACAATGAGAGCTTGTGAGATTTTTGGAACAAGAGGATGGGACATCTACATCACAAAGAACTACCCATACTGAGGGATATGGTCACCGGAATTCCAAACTTTAGTTTGGAGCAGCAGGGGATGTGCAAAGGTTGTGCTCTTGGAAAAAATGTCAAGGCCTCATTAGCAATGAGACTTGATCCAAATGGATTTTGGATTTGATACATTCTTATGTTTGTGATCTTATGTCAGTTGCTTCGATAAAGGGTACATGTTATTATGCAACCTTGATTGATTATTTCTCTAGGAAGACCTAGATCTACTTCATGAAAACCAAGGATGAGGTTTTCATTCGGTTCAAATATTTCAAAGCTCAGGTGGAGAACTTGACAGGGAAGAATATCAAAGTGATGAGAATAGACAACATGTGTGAGTATACCTCCAATGAGTGCAAATATTTCTGCAAGGAGGCAAGGATCAAGAGGGAGAAGACAATGTCTTACAACCCATAGAAGAATGGAGTTGTAGAGAGGAAGAACCAGTCTATTTTCAATGCAGTGAAGGCCATGATCCATGATCAATGTCTTCCCATGGTTCTATGGGATGAAGTAAGCAATAGAGTAGTGTACTTGCAAAATATGATTCCTCATAGGATACTAGAAGAAGACAAGACCCTGGAGGAAGCTTTCATAGGTGTGATACATGAGATAGCACATCTCAAGATTTTTTCTTGTCCAGTCTACGTCCACATACTTGTGGAGAAGATGACAAAGTTGGAGCCCTCAGGTCAGAAGGGAATCTTATTAGGATACAATGAGGATTCAAAGGATTACATAGTCTTTCCTCTAGATCAATGAAAGATAGTGGTGAGCCTAGATGTCAAGATCAAAGAGAACTTGGCATCAAGGAAATCTCATGAGATTCCTATAGTTGCAAAGGATACACAATAGGTGGATCCTAAGGATGAAAAAAGTAGAGATACTTTTGGTGCAAGGGGGAAACCTTTGGGGGAAGAGGAGGATCCCTCCAAGTCAGCTAGGAGGCCCAAGTGGTTTGAGAATACTTTGAGAGATGCTTAGGATCATGTTGAGCCTGCCAAGAGCACATTCAAGGAGAGCATACCTCCGTGGAAGTTTCTGAATTATATGGATTTGTTAACCAACATCATAGACTCAAATCCTTCCAACTTTGAGGAAGAAGCCATCCAATAGGCTTGGAGAGATTCCATGGTGGAGGAGCACAACTCCATATGTAACGTCCTCATCCACCCAGGCCGAGCCATGCTACATGAGAGAGCACTTTTTTTTTCTCTCTCTGCGGAGCATACTGTAACATACCCAATATTCAATTGAGCTATGCCACATAAAATTTTCAAACTGCATGAAACTAAAATATATACACACAGAATTCTTACAAAACATTATATATAAAATGTAAACAAACAAATACATTTAGTAAATGCACAAATTCATATTGAAATAATAGTAAACATATACATGCAACATACACAAGAAATTCCCATAAATATAAAGACATTTATAACTAGACACGAGATTAACCCATAAAGATAAACACATAAATAATAATGCAGCATATAAATTTATCACACAATTGACACTTATCTTGGTAATAATATCACCAACTATGTGTAGTGCTTCCATGAACCTCCCATCCTTAGACCACACTGCTGATCACTCTTAGCAGCGGGTCACCCTCGAGGTGGGACTAAAATCCACTCGGGTAAAGGGATTCCTAACCAGGCTAATGGATCATGGACAACATGAAATAATCTTTCACACGTGATCACTCAAACTAACAGCCTACAGTCCCTCATTCCCCACATGCTTGTCCCACCCTAGGAAGTGTGACCCTTCTTTGCTCAACAGTCCTTCGACTGCCCCACTTCCTTTCAGGGCTTCAACAACAGGCTAGACAAGAAATCTCAGATCCCTGTAGCTACAGTTTAGCACCTTCAGGAAATCAATTCCCAAAAATTCTCTCACCCAGAGAGAACTTTCTCATGGGCCTGACAACTCGCCTCTTCAATATCCTACATCGGGCCTGACAACCTGCTTCTTTAGTCCTACTCCCAAGCTTACCAGCTAGACAAACCAGTATGGCTCTAGACACAGATTCAAGTACAGTGAAATGAAGGTACAGAGGATAGTTCAATGAGTTTGTGAATGCTCCTCGATGATTGAATGGATGACTAAATGATGGAAGGAATGATGGAAAGAATGATGGGAAATGAACTAAGTCCAACCAATATATATGCATGTCCCCAACTTGACACTTGTCATGTTGGGAGCTACTTAGGCCCATTTGTCCCCATATTTAGAACTTATGATAAAATAATTATCCATACTTTATATTTAAGAAATATTAATATAATATTTCTTTTTGGCTTAATCTCCCTAGCTTATCCCCTTTTCCTTAACTTTTAGCCCCTCCCTTTTCCTAACTAGTGGAGTTTAGTCCCCCATACTCTTTTATCGTGGTTGGTCTGCGTGCAACAATGTATTTTATATTAATGATGAGATATATAAAAAAGTAGGTGCACTGGCCTTTGACATCTAGGCTCTCCAGCCTAATAATCACAAAACTGGCTCACCAGCCTATAAAACACAACACATACACAAAGGCTCACTGGCCTCAATATCACACACACTTAGGATGTTGTGTGCAGTATCTTGGAATGTGCACACTTCATCATTTTACTGTGTAGTACATGCGCGCACTATGCCATGAAAGGTGCATACATAAATCATATCAAACAACTCACCATATTATGTAAATTTGCATTTACATTTACAATTGGGTTCGGCCTAGGGATATTACAATCCCCTCCCCTTATTTATGCAATGTCCTCAGTGCATTAAGTACACATATATCCAACAAAATTTCAAAAATCCTCAAAAAGATGTGGGTATGCTTCCCACATTGCATCCTCATCCTCCCAAGTAGCATCCTCAGGACTGAACCAGGTCCATTGGACCTTTAGAATCCCTATGGATCGATTCCAGAGTTGTTTGATTTTTCGGTCCATAATGCGTACCAGATGCACTTGAAAAGCACCTTCTTGCTCCACCTGAATCACATTCCAATCAATAACATGATTAGCATCAGGTATATATTTCTTGAGAAATGATACATGGAATACATTATGAATAAACATAGATGAACACAATGCAATCATATAAGCTACTGAACCAATACTCTCTAGGATTTCAAACAACCCACAATAGTGAGCTGCCAACTTGGAACAATTTCCCAACTTCAGGTAACTTTTGTTGGCCTTCACTTTCAAGAATACATGGCCCCCAACTTTAAATTCCCCGTGAGTTGTACCCTTATTAGCATAGCTTTTCTGCCTGTCTTGGGCATCCCTCAAATTTTTCTTTATTTTTATAATTTGTTGTTCTATTTCCCTAAGAAAATCTGGCCCAACCACTGATCTATCTACTAGGTTATCCCAGCTTATTCGTGTGTTGCACTTTCTTCCATAAAGTGCCTCTATAAGATACCAGATCTAATAAATATGCAGAACAAAAATAAAATGCTAGGAATGGCAGAATAATAGTAATATAACCAGCATAATCATCCACAATAACACATAAATAATATGAGAACAACAATTGAAATAGCACTTTGATTTAGAAAGCAATGTTCACAGGCCTCTTCGAGGGGGCAACCTCCAGTCGAGCAGTGCTCTGTTACAATAATCTCCCAGCTAGGGTTTTCATACCCTCGACCCTTATTTATACTAAATATGTCTATTAAGAGAAGCATCTAAAGGAAAATCCTTCTAGAAGCAAAAGCTTCTATTAGGTCTTCTTACATCCACCTTATTCTATTTTATTGAAAGGCCAATTATTAATATTGACCTTTATTACATCCAAATACATTGATCTACCTATGTGCAAGTTAGGACCTTAACATGTCTTCCCCCTTAAAAATAGCCTTGTCCTCAAGGCTTGAGATGTGGAAACTGCTGCAGAATGGTAGTTGGTTCCCAAGTGGCATCTGTTGGAGTCATATCTTTCCACTGTACTAGCACTTCCTTGATGGTTCTCTGACACAGGCGATGCTCACGCTGGTCCAAAACTGCTTCTGGCTATAGCCAAATGGATCCTTCTTCAACTAACTCTGGAAGGTTGGTTTGAATTTGGCACCTGGTTCCAATCACCTTCTTCAAGCATGAAACATGAAAAATAGGATGTAGCTTCGACTAACTGGGCAGAGTTAACTGATATGCGACTTGTACCACACGCTTGAGAACTATGTAAGGGCCATAAAATTTGGGTGCTAGCTTCTGACAATGCTCGGCCTTGAGGGAAGTTTGCTTATATGGTTGCAGTCTCAAAAACACCTGATCCCCTTCTGCAAATTGACGTTCGGAGTGACTTTGATCTGCTTGCTGCTTCATTCTATTCTGTGCCATGACCAAGTTCTCTTTAAGGGTACGAAGAATATCCTCTCGGACTATAAGTGTTTGGTCAACGACCTGGACCTTTGAGGTACCCGGTAAGTATGAGAGAACTGAAGGTGGCTTCTGTCCATATACCGCTTCAAAAGGAGTCATGCGAGTGGTTGTATGGTATGTAGTGTTGTACCACCATTCGGAGAGGGGTAACCATTGAACCCACTGGTGTTGTTTTTTAGAGGCAAAGCACCTTAGATATGTTTCCAAACACTTGTTGACAACTTCTGTTTGACCATCCATCTGGGGATGATAGGCTAAGCTAAGATGCAATTGTGTGCCTTGTAGCTTAAACAGTTCTTGCCAAAAATTGCTTGTGAAAGTTGGGTCTCGATCAAAAACAATAGAGTGTGGCATGCCATGAAGCTTGAAGACCTGGTCCATGAAAATTTGAGCCACCGTGGATGCAATAAATGGGTGGTGAAGAGCACAAAAATGAGCATACTTGGAAAGGGGATCCACCACCACCATTATGACTGATTTATTCCCCGATTTGGGTAAGCCTATAATAAAGTCCATAGATATATCCTTCCAAATAACAGGGGGAATTGGAAGTGGTTGGAGGGTGCCTAGAGATTTGACTGTTTCTCCCTTGTTGCGTTGACACACCTCACATTCAGCGACAAAATTACGAATGTCCTGTTTCATACCATCCCAGAAAAAAGAATGTTTGACTCGGTCATATGTTTTGGTGAACCCTGAGTGCCCTGCTGTGGGTGTAGCATGAAGCTCAGAAAGTACCGTGGATTTGATCTTGGACTGTTTACTTAGATACAAGCGGCCTTTGTATCGAATCTCATCCTGGAGCCGGGAGTACCCTGGGGAGCTGGAGACTTGTTCTGCAGTTGTTGGATCAGATGCGAACTTTTGGGATCTTGAAGCCATTCCTGGTGCATAGCTTGGAGCCAATCGGGTACAATGAAGGAAAGAGAAAAAAGGGATCCTTCGTCTTCATATTTCTTGGACAGTGCATCTGCCACGACATTGTCTTTGCCCTTCTTGTAAATGATCTCATAATCATATCCAAAGAGCTTAGTCACCCATTTTTGTTTCTCCTGGGAGGAAATGCGTTGTTCTAGAAAGTACTTGAGGCTTTGATGGTCGGTCTTAATTTGGAAGAGTTGCCCCAAGAGATAAGGACGCCACAACTCAATGACATGCAAAATTGCCAACATTTCTTTTTCATAAATGGGTTTGCCTAGATTCCTTTCAGACAGTTGCTTGCTAGTGAAGGCCAAAGGTCGACCCTCTTGCATAAGGACAATGCCGATTCCTTTCCCTGAGGCATCACATTCCAACACAAAGGTCTTTTTGAAATCGGGAAGGGCCAGAACCAGAGTGGTGCACATGGTCGTATTCAAGATTTGAAAAGCTTGAGCAGCTGCTGGAGTCCAAGTGAAAGAGTTCATTTTCAGGAGAGCCGTGAGAGGTGTTGCAATCTTTCCGTAGTTCTTAACGAACTTGCAATAATACCCTGTGAGGCCCAAAAACCCACGCAAGATTTTGAGAGTCTTTGGGTGCAGCCAGTCTTTCATAGCTTCAATATTTTTCGGGTCCACCTTGATGCCATCCTTTCCCACTAGATGCCCCAAGTATTCTACTTTTGAGGCACCAAAAGCACATTTGGACTGTTTCAGGAAAAGTTGGTGCTGAGAGAGTAGGTGGAGAACTTGATCCACATGAGTAAGATGGTATGTCTAGGTTTTTCTATAGATGAGGATATCATCAAAGAAAACTAAGACAAAATGACGGAGAAAAGGGCGAAAGACATGGTTCATGAGGCTCTGGAAGGTGGAGGGGGCGTTACACAAGCCAAAGGGCATGGCCAAAAACTCATAGTGGCCCTCATGAGTGTGAAAGACGGTCTTGGGAATGTCGACCTCTTTCATACATATCTGGTGATAGCCCAAGCGAAGATCAAGTTTGGTAAAGAATTGGGCGCCACTCAATTCATCCAGGAGGTCATCAATGACAAGAATGGGAAATTTGTCTTTGATGGTCAGTTTGTTGAGAGCACAGAAGTCAGGACACATTCTCCAAGAACCTTCTTTCTTCAGTACCATGATGATCGGAGACGAGTAAGGGCTCATACTAGGACGGATGACGCCAACAGTAAGGAGTTCCTAGACCGTTTTTTCAATTTCATTTTTTTGTGCAAAGGGGTGGCGATATGGACGGATATTGGGGGGAAGGCTTCCTGGGACAAGGGGAATGGAATGATCATGAACACCATGGGAAGGAGGGAGTCCTTGGGGAGTGGAAAATACCTTTTGATTTTTATAAAGGAGGGCTTGGAGGTCTTGGGGCACTGGGGGTGTCTATGTGTCTTGTATGGCGTGGAGTTGGGCAATGACACCAGAATGAACTTTTTTGAGTAGTTTTTCCATGCGATGAGAACTGATGACCTCAGGTGAACCAACAGTGATGCCTTGGAATTTATATTGGTGGACTCCTTGGTTGAATTGCATGGTTAAGTTCTGAAAATCCATGAGAATGGGACCCAAAGTCCTTAGCCAGTTTGCACCCAACACAATGTCACAACCGCCCATGTCAATAGAAAACATATGGGATTTTAGGTGGTAGTCACCGATTTGGAGACACACATTTTCACAATGCCCACCACATTTCATAGAACCACCATTAGCAATCATGATTTGGAAATTGTTGACAGCATGGATGTAGCAATGGGTTTCTTGGGCAATGTGGCGATGAATAAAATTGTGGGTGCTACTACTATCAACCAGAATGATGACCTTTCGGTGCTTGATGTAACCGATTAAATTGAGGGTTTGGGGGGCAGAGAAGCCGATGAGAGCATTGACGGAAATGATCGGTTCCACTTCGGGAGGGTTTATGTCAGTGATTTCTGGTGACTCAGGCACAAGGGGAGTGTCAACATCCTGTTCCGAAATATCCTCAGAGATGGCCATAAAAAGATTTTATTCCTTACATTTGTGGCCTGGGAAATATTTGTCATCACAATTATAACAAAGGCCTTTGAGTTGGTGTTCAACCATTTCAGCCCTGGTCAATTTTTGGATCTTTAATGGGGCGGAGGGAGTAGTGGGGTTTACTGGTTTAGGGCGAGGGATAAAGGAAGGCTTACGGTTTTGAGAGGAAACAATTTTTTGTGCTTCTTTAGATTTTTTAGTAGCCTCCACCCAAGTCATAGGTCGAGCCATGAGGACATTGGCCCGAATCTCCTCCTTGAGGCCACTGATAAAACACTCTCGAAAGAAAGCATCAGTCATGCCCTCTGTTCAAAAAGCTAGGCTCTCAAATGTAGCTATGAAGTCTTCTACTGTGCTTGATTGCTTCAATTTTGTCAAAGGGCCCAAATGGTTGGTGTTAGTGTCAAAGCGTTCATAAAGCTCAGTCACAAATTGGGTCCAAGCAATATACCCTTGACGGGAAGTTTTTCTCCATTTCCACCATTGCCAGCCTTCTTGATCTAGATGGAGAACACCATACCGGAGTTTAGCCAAGTCATCTGTAATGTTGTAGAGAGAGAAATAATGTTCCATTTGGGTGACCCAACCAGTGGGCTCTGAGCCATCAAATTTGGTTACATCCACCCGTGGAAGACGTATGTCCCATTGAAAGTGATGGGGCTGAAAGGAATGGGAAGAAGTTTCACCTTCAGTCTTTGTATGTGCATCAGGAAAAGAGTCATCGGTAGGGATCTTGAGTTTGGTGTAGAGTGATGCAAAGACAGATTCAAGCTAGGTGGTTAGTTTGTGTTTGACTTCCACCATTGTGAACTACACGACTGCATTTATGGATGCATTTATGGTGGTATTTATGGATGTATCACGGGAGGCAATAGGAGCACTGAGTTGTTGCACTTCTTGTTGGGTCTCGAGGAAACTAGATTGCAAGGTGTTGAAGCGAGACTCCAGTTCTTGGCTATGGGTATGGGCCATGAGGATGGGTGAACTGAAAAGGGAGCGGCCGGGGTTAGAAATTTTGGCAGAAAAATGATATGGATGAATGTGATAAGGGAGAAGAGATGAATCTAATGGAATAGGTCTCAAATAATGGTGAAAAAAATTCCAAACTTTTTTTATCTTTTTTTTTTACAGGTACGGGGTTATACTTCGGTCTGAAAAATGCTGCAGTGATGAAATCCCCAAATTCTTAACCAAAAAGAAATGTGTATTTACTTGGCGACCCGAACAAAGATACGTGACAATAGATCTCGTCAGTTTAATTTGTTTATGTTTATGTTTATGTTCCCCAAGGGTTAGGTATTCAAGGGTTCTACAGACAAGGGTTTTCCCTGTGCTATAGCTCTCTGATATACATGCATGGTCCAACAGTAGTACTCAGCCCAATATCTCAGGGCACTAACTAAGGAGGATAAATCGTACCCTTAGTCGTACTACCCGACTACCCAGGTACTAGAGAGTATCTTCCCGAGTGTTGTTCTCGGTGACACTATAGCAGTCTGGCGGCTGATAGGTTTATCTAAAGAGGGCTTCAGGAAATCTAGGCCGATCCGTACACAGGTGTTGTCTGATGCAGTACCACTCAAAGGGGTACCAACAGGGGTTACAAGGGTGGCCAATATATGTGTGCTTAAGAACCACTTGTATTTCCTACGTGTATGAATCCCTCAACCGTGGGTTTATGCGCGTAACAACAGATCTATGTGGCTTAAAGATGTCGTAATACGTCTCTACCCTGAAAAAAAATACCCACAATTTCTGCCAAGGAAAGTGCTCTGATACCACTTGTAAGATACCAGATCTAATAAATACGCAGAACATAAATAAAATGCTAGGAATGGCATAATAACAGTAATATAACCAGCATAATCATCCACAATAACACAGAAATAATATGAGAACAACAACTGAAATAACACTTTGATTCAGAAATCAATGTTCACAGGCCTCTTCGAGGGGGCAACCTCCAGTCGAGCAGCGCTCTGTTACAATAATCTCCCAGCTAGGGTTTTCATACCCTCGACCCTTATTTATACTAAATATGTCTATTAAGAGAAGCATCTAGAGGAAGATCCTTCTAGAAGAGGAATCTTCTATTAGGTCTTCTTACATCCACCTTATTCTATTTTATTGAAAGGCCTTATTAATATTGACCTTTATTACATCTGAATACATTGATCTACCTATGTGCGGGTTAGGACCTTAACAGCCTCAAATGGGCTCATCTTTAGAGATGTTTGGTACCCATTGTTATAAGAAAACTCTACCAAGTGTAGGTAGTCTTCCCATTTTGATGGTTTATACATCACATACATCCTCAACATATCCTCAATCACTTGATTCACCCTCTCTATTTGTCCATCTGATTCTGGATGATAAGTTGTACTAAAATTCAAATTTGTTCCAAATCCATTAAATAATCCCTTCCAAAATTTTGAGGTAAATTTTGGATCTCCATCAGACACAGTTGTCTTGGGTATGCCATTTAATCTATCAATTTCTCTCATATAAACATCAACAATGTTGGCTACCTTGTGAGTGAGCTTAACTGGAATAAAACGGGTAGCTTTAGTAAGCTTATCCACCACTACCATGATAGAATCATGTTGCTTGTTTGTTCTGGGAAGTTTGGTGATGAAATCCATTGTTAAAAATCCCCATTTCCATTAAGGAATGGGTAATGGTTGTATCAAACCAGCTGGGTGTCTATGCTCAACCTTTACCTTTCGACATTCCAAACATTTGACAATAAAATCAACAACTTCTTTCTTCATTCCCGACCAATAATATTGGCTCTTGATAACTGCAATAGTTTTCTGATATCCTCGGTGTCCAACATAAGGTACATTATGCATTTCTCTCAATATCAGATTTTTCAATTCCTGGGAATTTGGTACACAAATTCTTCCCCTATACATGAGAATTTCATCATTATCTAGCTTGTATTCTTCAATTTTCTGCTGCAAATTACCTTGCTGTAATTTTCCCACTAATTCCTTGTAATGCAAATCTAATTTGGCAACCTCTAAAATTTTGTGTTTCAAATCTGATTGGTACATGATAATGGATGAAGCATGCAATTCATGCACTCTTCTACTGAGTGCATTAACCACTTTGTTCTCTTTCCCTTTTATATGCTTTATCTTGAAGTCATATTCACTTAGAAATTCTAACCATTTGCTTTGCCTAACATTTAGAGTTGGTTGATCAAATAGACACTTTAGACCATTATGGTTTGTCCTCAACTCAAACCTTTTCCCCATGAGGTAATGTCTCCATTTCCTCAAGGCATGCACTATGGCTGCCAACTCCAAATCATGAGTGGTATAGTGTCTTTCATGCTCCAAATTTCTTGATTCATAACAAATAACAAACCCATTTTGACTAAGGACTCCACCAAGTCCTTCTTTATGTATGCATCTGTGCATACAATGAAGTATTCATTTGGGTCTGCAATCCTTAGTATTTGAGAACTTGTCAATAATTGTTTCAACTGTTGGAAACTCTTTTCACAATCCAATGTCCGCTGAAACTTCAGACCCTTTCTTTGCAAGGAAGTGATTGGGTGTGCAATCTTTGAGAATCCTTCAATAAATCTCCTATAGTAGCCTGCAAGGCCCATGAATGATCTGACTTATGTCACATTCTTTTTCATTGACCATTCTCTAATGGCTTCTATCTTCTCAGGATCCACTGCTATCCCATCCTTTGAAATGACATGCCCCAAATAATGAATTTTCTTTTGATAAAATGAGCACTTGCTCAATTTGGCATACAAATGATGTTCCCTTAATACTTGCAACACCATTCTCAAATGATGCTCATACTCTTCTTCTAAATTAGAATATATAAGAATGTCATCTAGAAAGACAATGACAACTTGTCTAAATATTCTTGGAAAACACCATTCATTAAGCACATGAAAACAACTCGTGAATTTGACAACCCAAATGACACCACTTTGCACTCATAATGACCATACATTGTCCTCAAGGCGGTCTTTCTTATATCTTCCTCTTTAATCCTTACCTGATGGTATCCTGACCTGAGATCTATCTTTGAAAATATCTTGGCATCCTTCAATTGATCAAAGAGATCATCAATCCTTGGCAGAGGATATTTGTTCTTTACAGTCACTTTATTCAACTATTTTAAATCAATGCAAAATCTTAATGTCCCATCTTTCTTCCTCACAAACAAGATTGGGGCACCCCAAGGTGATACACTTGGCCATATATATCCCTTCCTCAGAAGTTCTTCAAGCTGAATTTGCAAATCCTTCATCTCTGGTGTACTCATTCTATAAGGAGTATTTGACACTGGAGCTACTCCAGGCATTAAATTTATAGAGAAATCAATATCTCTCTTTGGGGGTAGTCATGGTACCTCCTTTAACACATCTTCAAAATTTTCCAAGACTGGATGATCTTCCAAATTTGGCACCTTATCTTTAGGTGTCTCCTCCATATGTGCTGCAAATATTTGACACCCTTTTCTGTAACATTTCTTTAGCTACAATGCTGAAATTTCTCTGATGGTTACTGCCTTGGGAATTCCCTACACTTTCCTCAGGTTCCCTTCCTGATCCAAGTAATTGAATGCCTTATTATGACAGTCTAGGATAACATGATGTTGGTCCAACCAATCCATCCCAATTAGGAAGTCATAGGAACCTAAAGACAAGATGTTAAAATATGCCCTGGTGTTTAGTCCATTCATGTCCATAAGACATGACTTAACCATCTCATTAACTTTTCTTTTGGCTTCAGTAGCCAGCTGCACCAACCAAGATTTTCCATGCTTGCTTCTTGGAAAACGCAGAATTTCCACCATCTTAGGATCTATATAACTATGACTAGCTCCTAAATCAATTAAAATAGCAATGGTTTGGTTGTTGATCATACCTTCCACTTCAATCATATGTGATTGATGGTCTTCTTGTTTTTTGTCCATGGCTACATAGATCCTTGGTACATTTATGCCCATGTCCTCCACTGTTTCCACTTGTTGTATATTGTGGACAATCCTCACTTTTTCACCTCTGTGAGGAAAATCTATGAACATATGATCTCTTTTACAACCCCAACATTGAATAGGTGGTTTCCTTGGCCTTCGACCCCCTGTCTCATTTGTTTTGGGTTCTTTATAAGTTGGTTTTCCCTAAGGATTATTTCTGAAGAACGGTGGCTTAGATGTCTTCTTCCTCTGATCCATCTTGAATTTATTTTTGTCTTCCCAAGCTTTTTGGAAAATTGGCCTTGAGTTTTGATGATCATATAGGCATTTAGCTCACCTTATGGTGTCCTCCAATGTCTTTGTATCAACATACTGTATTTTGTCACTAATGAATGAAGGCAATCCACTCAAATACCTCTGAATCTTAATTGTCTCATCCTTTATGAAAGAGACATACTTCAAAAGTTCTAAAAAGATTCTCTCATATTCATCTATGGTCATAGTCCCAAGCTTGAGTTCAAAGAAATATT
Organism: Picea engelmannii; assembly: GCA_009831015.1. Classification (NCBI taxonomy): domain Eukaryota; kingdom Viridiplantae; phylum Streptophyta; class Pinopsida; order Pinales; family Pinaceae; genus Picea; species Picea engelmannii. The sequence goes on along the minus strand of ML812022.1, from coordinate 153,271 downwards.
TCATTTTCTTGTCATAGTATCTCTTAGTCAAGTATTTCTTCTCAAAATACTTCTTGAATTCCCTCCAAGTAACACTTTTCTCTTTAATGTGTTGAACCTGCACAAGCTGATCCCACCACATGGATGCCTTTCCCTTGAGTTGATATATGGAAATTCTACCTTCTGCATGAGAAGAATAATTATGCAATTGAAAATACTTTCTCATTCCCAACAACCATGTCTCTGCATCTTCATCCTTATTTTTCTCACCATCAAATGTAGGAGGTTTGATTTTGTTCATTTCTCCTCGTAGCTCATCCACCCTAGACCTCCTATGCTTCCTGATAGGGGATGGACTTGAAATTCTATTTTCCTTCTTATTGGAATTCCTCGGGGAGTGATGGTGATGTTTTCTAGCACTTTTTGCTCCTCTTTTCTCATTAGAAGATCTGTGACTTCCTGATTTTCTTGAGCCACTCTCCTTATCCAATTTCTTTTCTATTATGTTCAAGCTCTGCAATAACTTCATGTTGAATTCATATTTATGCTCCTTGGCTCTCATAATCCTTTCATTATCATCTTGATGGCTTTGGACATCTTTCTGCAAATTTTTAATGGTCTCTACCATATTCATGTTTTCATCTCTTCCTTCTCCATGTCCATTGGAGTTTGTTCCTTCAATGTCCAAATGGACATCCATCCCTCTAATATCATCTTCATAGATGTAATTTTATTATGCATATTCCATTTCTCTGGACTCTGTGTTGATCCTGATTTGATCTGGTTGTTGTTAACTCTGCAAAATGTGCAACCAACAAAACTTTGTGAGGCTAACCGCTTCAACAATTTCATGAAAATATGAACCATTTTGGTTCAATAATATTTCAGAATTATTTCTTCTGATTTCCTGAAAAATTGAATGCCCAAATCAATTTTATGGGTGGATATTTAGATTCCACTATCCAACACCTTTCCAATGCCTTCTCCCAGGCTCAATTCCAAGTCTTGAGCAGAAAGTTATGGTTATTTGAAAAGTGTCCATTCATTTTTTTGTTCACACTTCAACTTGGCGCAACTCTGCACTGTAATTATGCATTTTTTCACCTACTCCATTGGAATTTTCGTAGGATCCCAATTGGGTTTTATCATATACATATTTTGGACACTCTGTCCAAGTTTCACCTCTTTCTGGGTTTCGGGCTGCTAGTTACATCCTACTGAAGTTCTAAGCCAATTCGTGTTTTTGGTCTAAAATAATACAGGTACCTTATTTTCCATATTAAACATTTTTAACATGCCAAGAAATTTAATTGAGCTCTATGAATGTCTTCTATGGTTTAATAGCTTTCCATTGACTTCTCATGTGCCTCAATATGATTCCAGAGCAGAAAGTTATGCCTCTTGGAAGTTAGATGGGTCTTAAAATTTACCTTCCACTGTTTGTGCTGTAACTTTCTCATAAAGCTTTGTTTGACGAATGGTTTACACCATTAGAAATATCTCTTCAAGATATTTTATTTGTGCTGCAAATATAGAGTGTGCACAAAAATTCACACTCTATTCTCGTGGTTTTTGAGTACCTAAAAATGCTCTTAAGGGCCTCAAAAATACGTTGCAAAAAGATGACGTTCAAAGAGTATAAAATGTCGCGGAATGTCGCTAGTTTTCGTCTATTGTTCACCATCCAAACGACTTTGTGTGCACAAATTTCAACCTGTACACCCATATTTAACATGCACAACAACACCACAAGGTAATTCATGCTCTGCGCACTTATAACCACTGTGCATCACTTCTCTATCGCGCCAATAATTGGCGCGCACTACTTTTGTGTCGTGCGCCAAAATCCTCTGCGTGCAGTTTTGGTTCTTGCACTATTACCCGTTTCACACAATTTTTGTATCGCATGATGATATTCCGTGCACATTCACTCTCCACGTCGCACCATGCCAAATTTTAGTACGCCCCCACCGTGCACCAATACTCTGCGTGCATCATTAACTAAAATGTCGCGCGACAACATATACCCACATTGCGCGTGCACCAACCAAACTCCTATGCATTCTGCCAATACTACACATACCACCCACACCATTATTATGTGTGTTCACACCGCGCGCACCTTATTATGTGTATGCACACTGCGCAATGCTAAATTTAGCGCGTGCACATGCACACCAACATTTTTCCGTACGACGCCAAAATTTAATGCTTGCACTCGCACACTAACATTTTTCCTCACGACGCCAAAATTTAGTGGGTGCACCCACACACTAACATTTTTCCGCGCGGCGCCAAAATTTATTGTGTGCACCTGCACACTAAAATTTTTCCGCACGGTGCCAATTTTTGCATATCACAAGATTTTTACTGTGCAACATGCATTTTTAGTGCACCCATCTACGCACATTCATTTTTATGCGCAACAATTCCTTGTGAATTCCACTACATAAATTGGGGATTTTTCTTAACCTTTTCCCCAATTTACCATAGACATTATACAACTATGAAATTCGTTCAATTTCACCCCATTAACACCAGTTCAACCTCTGCAACAACAATTCGTTGTGGGTTGACATTTTTGGAATGAATTTACCCAAAATCAATTCACGAATTGGGAATTTTATTTACTAATCTCGCTCCATCTGTCATGGCTTCACTGTAACTTAAAATTCGACCAATTCTAGGTCTAAATTTTCTAGAATAGATACTAAATCAATAATATCTCACCACTTGGCTGAATTTCTTCATTTTCTCATGAATTTAACAACATAAGTTGGGGCTTTTCCCAATTCCGTGTCGTTGCTTCTAAATTTACCATGGACGCTTTGTGATTTGAAATTTGGCCACATTGAAATCAATCCTCTATGAAATTTCACTTCAACTCAACTTTCTCGGCCCATCTAAGCTTAGTGTTGAAAAATGAAGCTCTGATACCATGTTGTAACATCACCGACCACCCAGGCCAGGCCATGCTACACGAGAGAACATTTTTTTTTCTCTCTCTGCAGAACATATTGTAACATACCCAGTATCCAACTGAGCTATGCCACATAAATTTTTCGAACTACATGCAACTAAAATATATACACACAGAACTCTTGTGAAAAATTATATAAACAACGTAAACAAAAAAATACATTTCGTAAATGCACGGATTCATACTGAAATAACAATAAACATATACATGCAACATACATAGGCAATACCCATAAATATAAAGACAGTTATAACCAGACATAGGATTAACCCAAAAAGTTAAACATGTAAACACTAATGCAACATGTAAATTTATCACACAATTGACACTTATCTTGGTAAGAATATCACCAACTGTGTGTAGACCTTCCACGAACCTCCCAGCCTTAGACCACACTGCTCATCACTCTCAGCAATGGGTCACCCCTGAGATGGAACTAAACTCCACCCGGGTAAAGGGATATTCCTAACTAGGCTAATGGCTCATGGACAATAGGAAAGACTCCGTCACAGACATTCACTCAACCTAACAATCTATAGTCCCTCATTCCCAACATGCCTGTCCCACCCTAGGAAGTGTGGCCCTTCTCTGCTCAACAATCCTTTGATTTCCCCACTTCCTTTCCGGGCTTCAACAACAGGCAATATAGGAAGTCTTAGAGCCCTGTAGCTCTAAGAATTCAAGAAATCAATTCCCAAAAATTCTCTCACCTAAAGAGAACTTGCTCATGGGCCTGACAATCCACCTCTTCAATATCCCACGGGCCTGACAACCCACTTCTTCAGTCCCACTCCCAAGCTAACCAGCTACACAAACCAGTATGGCTCTAGATTCATGTCCAAGTACAGTGACATGAAGGTATGGAGGATAGCTCAATGAGTGTGTGAATGCTTCTGGATGATTGACTGATTGACTGAATGATGGAAGGAATGATGGAAAGAATGACGAGAAATGAACTAAGTCCAAACAACATGTATGCATGTCCCCAACTTGACACTTGTCATGTTGGCAGCTACTTTGGCCCACTTGTCCCCATCTTTAGAACTTAGGATAAAATAATTATCCATACTTTATATTTAAGAAATATTAATATAATATTTCTTTTTGGTTTAAGATCCCTTGCTTAGCCCCTTTTCCTTAACTTTTAGCCCCTCCCTTTCCCTAACTAGTGGAGTTTAGTCTCCCATACTCTTTTATCGTGGTCTTTCTGCGTGCAACAATATATTTTATATTAATGTTGAGACATATACAAAAGTAGGCGCAATGGCCTTTGACATCTAGGCTCTCTGGCCTAATAATCACATAACCGGCTCACCAACCTATAAAACATAGCATATACACAAAGGCTCACTGGCCTCAATATCATGCACACTTAAGATATTGCATGGAGTATCCTGGAATGTGCACACTTCATCATTTTACTGCGCAGTACATGCACACACTATGCCATGAAAGGTGCATACAAAAATTATATCAAACAACTCACCAACTTAAGTACATTTGTATTTACATTTACAATTGGGTTCGGCCTAGGGATATTACAATCCCCTCCCCTTATTTATGCACTATCCTTAGTGCATTAAGTACACATATATCTAACAAAATTTCAAAAATCCTCAAAAAGATGTGGGTATTCTTCCCTCATTGCATCCTCATGCTCCCAAGTAGCATCCTCAGGATTGTACTAGGTCCATTGGACCTTTACAAGCCCTATGGCTTGATTCTAGAGCTGTTTGATTTTCTGGTCCAAAATACATACCAAATGCACTTGAAAAGCACCTTCTTGCTCCATCTGAATCGCATTCCAATCAATAACATGATTAGCATCAAGCATATATTTCTTGAGTAATGATACATGGAATACATTATGAATAGACATAGATGCAGGAAATGCAATCATATAAGCTATTGGACCAATCCTCTCTAGGATTTCAAACGACCCACAATAGTGGGCTACCAACTTGGAACAATTTCCCAACTTCAGGTAACTTTTGTTGGCCTTCACTTTCAATAATACATGGTCCCCAACTTTAAATTCCCTGTGAGTTCTGCCCTTATCAACATATATTTTCTTCCTGTCTTGGGTAGCCCTAAATTTTTTCTTTATTTTTATCATTTTCTCTTCCATTTCCCTAAGCAAATCTGGCCCAACCACTGCTCTATCTATTGGGTTATCCCAACTTACTGGTGTGTTGCACTTTCTGCCATAAAGTGCCTCAAATGGGCTCATCTTTAGAGATGCTTGGTACCCATTGTTATAAGCAAACTCTACCAAGTGTAGGTAGTTTTCCCATTTTGATGGTTTATCCATCACATAGATCCTCAAAATATCCTCAATCACTTGATTCACCCTCTTCGTTTGTCGATCTGATTTTGGATGATAAGTTGTACTAAAATTCAAATTTGTTGCAAATCCATTAAATAATCCCTTCCAAAATTTTGAGGTAAATTTTGGATATCTGTCAGACACAATTGTCTTGGGTATGCCATATAATCTAGCAATTTATCTCATATGAACATCAACAATGTTGGCTGCCTTGTGAGTGAGCTTAACTAGAATAAAATGGGCATCTTTAGTAAGCTTATCCACCACTACCATGATAGAATCATGTTTCTTTTTTGTTCTGGGAAGTTTGGTGATGAAATCCATTGTTACAACTTCCCATTTCCACTCAGGAATGGGTAATGGTTGTAGCAAACTAGCTGGGTGTCTATGCTCAGCCTTTACCTTTTTACATTCCAAACATTTGTGAAAAAAATCAACAACTTCTTTCTTCATTCCTAGCCAATAATATTGGCTCTTGACAACTGCAATAGTTTTCTGATATCCTAGGTGTCCAACATAAGGTACATTATGCATTTCTCTCAATATCAGATTTTTCAATTCCTTGGAATTTGGTACACAAATTCTGCCCCTGTACATGAGAATTTCATCATTATTTAGCTTGTATTCTTCAATTTTCTGCTGCAAATTACCTTGTTGTAATTTTCCCACTAATTCCCTGTAATGCAAATCTAATTTGGTAGCATCTAAAATTTTGTGTTTCAAATCTAATTGGTACATGCTAATGGCTGAAGCATGCAATTCATGCACTCTTCTACTTAGTGCATCAACCAATTTGTTCTTTTTCCCTTTGATATACTTTATATAGAAGTCATATTCACTTAGAAATTCTAACCATTTGCTTTTCCTAACATTTAGAGTTGGCTGATCAAATAGATACTTTGGACCATTATGGTTTGTCCTCAACTCAAACTCTTTCCCCATGAGGTAGTGTCTCCATTTCCTCAAGGCATGCACTATGGATACCAACTCCAAATCATGAGTGACATAGTGTGTTTCCTTATCCTTCAACTTTCTTGATTCATAACATATAACAAACCCATTTTGACTGAGGAATCCATGAAGTCCTTCTTTACATGCATCTGTGCATACAATGAAGTCTTCATTTGGGTCTGCAATCCTTAGTATTGGAGCATTTGTCAATAATTGTTTCAAGTGTTGAAAACTCTTTTCACAATCCAATGTCCACTGAAACTTCACACCCTTTCTTTGCAAGGAAGTGATTAGGTGTGCAATCTTTGATAATCCTTCAATAAATCTCCTATAGTAGCCTGCAAGGTCCATGAATGATCTAACTTCTATCACATTCTTTGGTGCTGACCATTCTTTAATGGATTCTATCTTCTCAGGATCCACTACTACCCCATCCTTTGAAATGATATGCCCCAAATACTGAATTTTCTTCTGATAAAATGAACACTTGCTCAATTTGCATACAACTAATGTTCCCTTAATACTTTCAACAACATTATCAAATGATACTTATGCTCTTCTTCTGACTTAGAATATATAAGAATGTTATCTAGAAAGACAATGACAACTTGTCTAAATATTCTCGGAAAACACCATTCATTAAGCACATGAAAACAACTGGTGCATTTGACAACCTAAATGGCACCACTGTGAACTCATAATGACCATACCTTTTCCTCAAGGTGGTCTTGCTGATATCTTCCTCTTTAATCCTTACCTGATGGTATCCTGACCTGATATTTATCTTTTAAAATATCTTGGCATCCTTCAATTGATCAAATAGATCATCAATCATTGGCACAAGATATTTGTTCTTTACAGTCACTTTATTCAACTGTCTGAAATCAATGTAAAATCTTAATGTCCCATCTTTCTTCTTCACAAACAAGATTGGGGCACCCCAAGGTGACACACTTGGGCGTATATACCCCTTCCTCATAAGTTATTCAAGCTGCATTTGCAACTCCTTCAGCTCTGGTGTACTCATTCTGTAAGAATTCTTTGACACTGGAGTTGCTCCAAGCATTAAATTTATAGAGAAATCAATATCTCTCTTTGGGGGTAGTCCTGGTACCTCCTTGAACACATCTTCAAAATTTCCCAAGACTACATGATCTTCCAAATTTGGCACCTTATCTTTAGGTGTCTCCTCTGATGGTTTCTACCCTGGGAATTACCTGCACTTTTCTTAGGTTCCCTTCCTCATCCAAGCAAGTAAATGCCTTGTTATGACAATCTAGGATAGCATGATGTTCGTCCAACCAATCCATCCCAATTATACAGTCATAGGAACCTAAAGGCAAGATTTTCAAATCTTCCCTGGTGTTCAGCCCATTCATGTCCATAAGACATGACTTAAGCATCTCATTAACTTTTCTTTTGGCTTCAGTAACTAGCTACACCAACCAAGATTTTCCATGCTTGCTTCTTGGAAAATGCAGAATATCCACCATCTTAGGATCTATATAACTATGACTAGCTCCTAAATCAATTAAAATAGAAATGGTTTGGTTGTTGATCATATCTTCCACTTCAATCATATGTGACTGATACTCTTCTTGCTTGTTGTCTAGGGCTACATAGATCCTTGGTACATTTCTGTCCATGTCCTCCATTGTTTCAGCGTGTTGTACATTTTGGACAATCCTCACTTTTTCATCTTTGTGAGGGCAATCTATGAACATATGATCTCCTTTACAACCCTAACATTGAATAGGTGGATACCTTGTCCTTTGACCCCCTGTCTCATTTGTTTTGGGTTCTCTAGAAGTTGGTTGTCCCTGAGGATTACTTTTGAAGAAGAGTGGCTTCTGATTCGAGGATTGACATCTATTTGCAGAGCATGGGATTCACCAAGAGTGGGACAGATCCCAACCAATATTGCTTACTTGTTGGATCTAAGCCCCTCATATTGGTTCTCTAAGTGGATGACCTTATTCTGACAAGGGCAGAGAAGTTGATTGCAAGATGCAAGTTAGACTTGGCATCAAAATTTGAGATGAAGGACATTGGGTTGATGCACTAATTTCTGGGACTAGAGGTATGGTAGAGGTTGAGCAAGATCTTCTTTGGATAGGAGAAGTATACCTTATATATCCTGAACAGATTCAAGATGGAGGAAAATAGAACTATGGCCAATCCAATGGTGACCAACCTGAAGAAGGTGGATTCTTCATATTCAAAGTTGGCATATTCCGAGCAGTACAATAAATTGATTGGATCATTGATGTATTTGGTCAACACTTGACCAAACATTTTCTTTGTTGTTAACACCTTCAATCAGTAAATGGTGGATTCAAGGAAGGTTCATTGGATAGAACCAAGCACATGCTCAGATCTTTGCAGATCATAGTTGGATATGGATTGAGGTACCTTGGCAGAGATGGGGTGAAGCTGCAGGGATACTCATATTTATATTAGGCAGGAAGTGATACAAATTGGAAGAGAATCTCAGGGGATCCACCACAAAAAAATAAAAAAATCACCCACAAACAATAAGTGTGTAATCCTTAAAACGTGGGAGATGGAAATACCTTGTAATTCACCTTTAGATTTTTCTTCTCTAGTGGACCTATTGAGACCCTCTGCTACCAACAAGAAAAGAAGGGGAGAAAGAGGGAACCCATGTCTTAGACCTTGTTATGCTGAGAAAAATGATGAGGTTGCTCCATTGATGAGGACTGCAAAGGATACAATCGATATACAACTCATAATCCAATTTATAAAAGGGAGCTCAAAACCCAAGTGTGTTAGGAGCATCCTTTTGTAGAGCCAACTAACTATATCATAGGATTTGGAGAGATCGATATTTACTATTGCGCCTTTTGTCTTCCTAGCCTTCATGTTGTGCATGGATTCTTGAGCCACTCCAATGGATTTATGAATCCATCTCCCTTCCAGATAATTGAATTGTTCCTGAGAGATTGTTTTTGAAAGCACAAACTTTAGTCTTATGCTAATGATCTTTGACACCACCTTGTAGATATTGTTACATATATAGATGGGACTAAAATCCTCAAAGGACCGAGGATCATCCTTCTTTCGAATGAGAGCAATGAAAGTAGCATTTAGAGGAGGGTGAATGTAACCATTGATACGAGATTCCTCAACAACCCTAAGAATGTCTTGGACAATAATATAAAAAATCCCCCTAAAGAAATCCATGGACCACCCATCCAGTCTAGGACTCTTATCTTTTTGGAAACCAAGTAACACCTATCTGAGCTCGTCTTCAGTGACTTCTTCCATGAGTGCCCTGTTATCTACTTCATTGACAAATCGAGGGAAGTAAAGTGCTAACTGTACTATAGCATATATTGAGACTCTCTCATAGGATTTGAATAAGTTTTTGAAATGGAAAGTGCCCAATTTGGCCAATTCCTCAAAAGAGGAGTGAACTCTTCAACTGTTATCATTAAGGCTCCATATGGTATTTGAAATTTTCCTCCATTTTTCATAATCTTGGAAACATTTGTGTTCTCATCCCCACTCTTTAGGCATAAATCTCTACTCTTTAAACACCACTCTACTTCCTTTGTTTTCAACAGTTTCCTTCTCGCCTTCTCTAAGGCTAACATGCCATTTTTTTCTTCTGGAGTGGTGAAACCACCCCCCTGCGAATCATACATAGAATAGAGTTTTTCTTCCATATTTATAAGCTCTTTATCATCAAGTTGTTTCTTATTTATAACCCACTCAACAATGGCATTTTTTAATTTTTTTTATATTTCGAGTAAACTGAATCATAGCTCGGTCATCCTGACCCATGGGGATCCAAGTCTCCTTGAATAGGTTCAGAAAATACTTCTCCTTAAGATAATATGAATTGAATTTAAAAGGGTTAGTTGGTTTATTTGGTCTACTTTATACTTCCAAAAAAAATGGGTGATGATTTGATTCTCCACATGTTCCCACCCATTGCCTGAAAATTAGGGGAGACACCACAAGGGAGTCAATGAGCAGAAAATGATCAAGTATTTTGTGATTAGGTCCTCCCCAAATCGCTTGTTTCTCCAAGTTGGGCTCAATATTATAGGAGCGATGTCTATCATCCTCGTCTCCCCCATTTTATGACTAAAATAATTTGAGAGGGCATCAGGGTGTGCTCTTTGTCCCAAGATTCAACTGCTCCTGGGAGAAATCAAGATCACCCCCAAGAATGAGGTCCTATTCTTTCATAAAGGATTAGATTATTAGATTATCCTAAAAAGGAACATGGTCTTATGAGGGCCTGTATACATTGAGGACTGAAAAACATCTACCCAAATCCTCCACAAAAATTTTCAAACAAAAGACTAGATTCAACACACCGAGAGTTGATTATTTGAATAGAATTGGTACACCATTCGATGGTCAATCCCCCCAAATGACCCTTTTCATCCATACCCATGAAATTCCATCCTTTAAACAATTTCCCCATAAGAGGAACAACCAAATTTGAAACTCCCAATGTCTTCTGAAGTAGAATCAAGTCTGGTTGGGTTGTTTCCATTATCCTGTGGAAATAAAGTTTCTTTGTTGGGATCGCCACATGCCTATAATTGAAAGATAGCACCTTCATTCGGAAACCTAGTCGGGGTGTGCGCTACTCTAATGAGCTCTGTGATGGAGAGTTTTCGATCGACTTCCATGTTCGTTTCATCTCAAGTTTGTGCCTTTGATAGGTTGGATCTCCTTCCATGCTCCTTTCCACTAGAGGGTGGCAAAGGGTTCAATCCCAACCCTCTCAACTTTTGGCTAATACCCCCAAGGGTTGAGATATGTCTATTCCTTAATTGATAGACCACCAAATCCTCCTCTGAATCGATTGAAGAATCATGGGATAGACTAGTAGAGGGAGGGTGACCCAGGATCGAGTAAGGGGCTAAAGAATTCTTTTCCAATGGAGGTTCAGGGGGGAAGAAGGGAGAGCTAAAAAGGGAATCCAGAGAAAAAGGGAATCTCTTCAAAGATCTTGTCGATTTTTTACCCAAGAGAGATAATGATTGAAAGAAAAATTCAAAGAGGGAGGGAGACAAGGCAACATACCCATATGAGAGGTGACGCCTTGCTGGAGCATTTTTGTAGCCACTTCAAATTGGTTTGGAATAACCCATCCAGAGCTCAAAAATTTACCAAATCAGGTGGAATGAACCATGTCCTGATGGAAAAAATCTTTTTTTAATGGAAGTTGTCAATCCCCACTACCTCTAGAGCCCACCATGCTTAATTTCATTGAGGGCATAGAATGAGCCTCTCCAAACTGAGACACACCTCTCCTTTTCTGCGAATACCCCAAATAACATTTTTCCTTATTCCTCATAGGAAGATTGAAATCACTGGCATTATGGCCATGCTTGTGGCATCGACGACATTTGAAGGGAATTCCTTCATAGTACAACTTTTATAGAAAATACCTTTATCCCTAGGATAATTCAATTTCCTCCGCCAGACCTTTGCGAATGTTCAAGGAGACCAAAATATGAGCCACTGACATTTTTCTGGAAAGAGAAAAAAAAAACTTCCTAGGGAATTACCAAGACATTCAAAACCCTTCGGCGTCCAAAGTTCAGTTGGAAACCCAAGCAACCTAACCCATATTGGAAGCTCGTCAAAACTTTTAGGACTAGCACCGAGAAAGGGCATCCACCTCTTCAATAATATTGGCAACGAGTCTATGCACCAAGTATCTTTCAAAACTCTGGATATGTCTGTCGGGGTCTAGAAACTTAACATAAACCATCCATTTGACAGAGTCTGGGTCATGGGAAAATAGTCTACCTTGTCTGAACATGATTTCTCTACTCACTCATGCAGAGTGTTAATGTTCCAATGGCACCCATTTACATGGCCCAAAACTGTTGTCTCCACCATCTCTAAAACTTGAGGAAGCATTATATCATCACTGAGAGCCAAATTTTGGGGTTTTGTGACCAATTTGATGCTTTCCTATGACTTATGTGATTTATGAATTTTTGAAGTAGAATTTTTCCCTTCCCTTGAAACTTTGTAAGCTGGTCACTGCAAAAATCCCTCTTGGTTCCCTATTGGGTGTGAGGATCCTCTCCCTGAAACCTCCACACTAGCGACATTTGTAGAAATCAAAAGGGGGGGCACCAAACACTTTGACGAATCTAGAGACAAAAACTTACCCAAATCATTGCCAGAATGCAAACTGATTGGAGTAATCTCAGGAGATACCGAATTTGGAGGCCAACATGGATGGGGAAAGGTTGATCCATTTCTAATGCCTCCTCTCAACCCTAAAAACCTAGAAAAGTCATAAAAAGGGGGGTTGTTTGGCCATAAACCCTCAAAAGGCACCTATGGGATGAAACCCCTATCTGAATCCACTTATTTGTTTGAGCCCCCAAGAGAAGCAACTCTGAGATATTAATAAGGGGGTAAGGTGAAAAAATTCCAAGTGGGATAGCCTCATGACCCCTAGCCAAAATTAGATCCCCGACATCATGTTCCCAAAGAGGAAAAGAGGCCCCATGGACATTGTCATAGGCTTGACCGCTAGGCTCAGGGCAGGAAACAACAACCTCAACATTCTACATATCGGAAGAGGAAGGCAACAAATTGGAGTCAGACACAAGGGATAGGCCACCTGACACCGACAAAAATTGTTGTTCATCCGAGGAATCCCCTGAATAATCCAAAATATCTTCCTCCCATACAATATCACTTGAGAAAAAAGACCCGCCCACCAAAAACGAGAGAGACTTATCCAAAGGAAAATTATGGCGACGTTGAGAGTGAGAGTAGCCATAGTTCATATACATAGGTGTTATAAAGTGGCCTACGACTAGTGTTTCTGCAAAGAAAACCCATCCTCCCCCCAAGTTGAGTTTCGTAAAAAAACGAAAATCCACATCTTGTCCGATGTTGAAATTGGTTTATACAAAATAACAACCTTTGGTTTGACAACTAGCCTATTATCCAAGATCATTTTGACCTTTTTCAACCAAGGTGATAGCTTTATCCTCTTTGTGAGGGAGGTTTGATTTGTCACCCAGGGATCATTTAGTTCTTTGTCCATCAAGGTGATAATTTTATCATCTTGTCATGTAGGTTAGCATCCTTTTGTTTGTTAACCAGGGATCATCATATCCTCTATCTTATCGATGTGATCATTTGATTTTTTGACCATGGATTATTTTTTCCTCTATCCATCAAGGTGATCCTTTAGTTTGTGGCCACAACACAATTTGACCTCCGCGCATTGGCGATATTTTTACCCTCTTATCAAGGAGGTTGATCTTCACCTACTATAGAGGAAGTGGTAAAACTTCACCAATGATATTTTAGTGGCTTGACGTACCAAAGAGTAGGTGGTAAAAATTTAATTATGGTCTTGTCCTCCAATGTCAGTGGTGTTGATGTGGATTCTAGTGAATAGAGACAAATATTATTCCACTATGAAAAAGTGACTAGGCTAGAGCGTGTATAATTCTATTTTTGAGAGAGTGAATCATGGAGATATTGTTCATGTTTTCAACAACTTCTTGAAGTTGTTTCACAATTTTATGTGGTCACTTTTGTCTATACACAACATATTCCTACTTTGAGAGTAATAATGTTGTTTCACTTTCCTTCTAACACAATAGTAATTCAATTTGTTTCCTACTACGACAATATTAATTCCATGTATCTTATTCATGTATTTTTGTTCTTTGAATTTTAGCTCTGGTGTATCTCCTAGTGGGGAACCAAGTCAATGAAGTCATCAAGCATTTTATATTTAATATATAAACACCAAAACTTTGAGATCGCATGTATCTTCCAATGGAGAACTAAGCTTATGAAATACTAAGGTATTTTATCTTTGGCGTATCTACCAGTGAGAATTACCAAACATTTTAACTCTGATTTATTTTTTGGTGGGGAATTATATTTGGTATGTACATCCATAACTTTTTATTTTTGAAGAATGTTTTTAACAAGCGCAGATCCATCTTAACCTTAATATCTATCAAGCGTCGAGAGGGATCAAATCTCTTGAGGTGCAAACCTTTAACCTTTCCTCAAGTTTTGCACAAAAAAAGAGGTTTGCAACTCTAAAGATTTGATCACTCTTGACCCTTAATAAATCTGAGGTTGAAATAAATTTAAGGTGATTTACTAAATAGAACATGCTAAGTCATTCAAACAACTTAAATCAAATCCAATCGAATATAAAACCCTTGAATATGTGTGAGAAATGTTTGACCTCTCATAACTAATTTTCATGAAACAAACCAAACCATGCGGAGCTTGCCGAGGCCAACTGAAAAAACTAAATATTATTGCAGTAATTATAAATAGCAGACATTGACATTTTGGACAAAATATGTTTCAAAAAATTAACCATGACCAAATCATAATTTGCTTTTGTGTTAATGAAGTAAGTCAATTTTGTAGTAATTTTTCTTCATTTTATTGAAATTAATTTTATAATAATTGTTTCTTCACTTTATGAAATTTTATGGAATTTGGCGGTTTAATAAGTTGAAATTATAATTAATTTCAAATTTTGATTTTTTAACATAAAATTTACATTATCTGGTTTTAAAATTCTAATCAAATTCAACTATATTTTTAATTTAAAATAAAATCAACTTACTTTCTTATTAGACAAATACATATTAGAAAAAATGAAGATTTAAAAATATTGGAATGATTGTCTCTTTTGCCTAATAGGTACTAACTACATCAAGTGATTACAGATCATTAGTGGAATTTCACAATGCATCAAGATTTGCCAAATTTTATATTGTTGTCCATTTTCTCCTTGGCAAAGACCAACACAGTTACATCTAGTTGTCATACTTTATGGGAGACATTGTACACTTCAACTGTTGAGGCACAAAAGTCAAGCAACCCACTCTTTGAATGGACACCCTCTGCACCAAATACTCATATAACAATACACTGAAATCATGTGATTACCAAGTAAAATTTAATAACATGTGAATCCCAAAAGAAATAAGGGATCTGTCATATATTTAGTATGGGTATAGTTTAAAAGTTGTGTGTTTTTACCATTTTAGATCATTATTATCCAAATTTGGTGTGACAATGGTTGGTGAAATCTTGTTTGTTTAAATTGTTTTTAATGTATAAATAAATTTAATGTTTTAAAGATTTCAAGGCATATATGACCTCGAATAAAGATGTCAGTGATCACATTTCAAGATATGCTGAGAAGATTAGTACATGTTTCATTGAATTTGCCCAATATCTTGCATAGTAATTGTGTCCCTTTAATCATGGTGGTAATCATGGTGGTGGCGTGTATAAGTTACATTAAATTATACAAGGGTTATGTATATAATAATAATATTAATTTGTCAATTGGGTTTAGTTTGGATGGTTGTGAAGAATGATTGTTATTCTCTCCACCCAGGTTCAATTCCTATAAATTATATGTTAAGCTCATAATGACTATGTTGTAATGGATTTGAGCCTATATGTAATGTAAAGATGCATTTGATTCAATTTAATAGCAAGGCAACTGCTTTTCCGGGGGGGGAGTATTAATATTAATTTGGTAAAGTTGATTTTTTTCAAAGCATGAAAATGTTTTTAGTATTCAAAGGTATTGGCCTAGTAACATTCTCAAATTGATAATATCGATGTGCAACGAAATTATTGTTTAAAACCAAATCCTACCACCTATAATAACTGACTGATGGTTTATAAGAGGGTAGATTTCTGCACCTGCTAAATTCTCCTTGGTCCTTGGTTGTTAACCTATTTCTTTACATCTAAGTAAGAGAAGATCTTACCCAAGTAGAAGTAGTTTAAGGTCTTACTCCAGGACCAAATGGTGGTTTCACCCTATTACCAGTATCTACCAAATACCCAATATCCCATCATGGTCATTGATGATGATATTGGAAATGTGTTATGTGGTATCCAAAAGCATCTAACAATTGATCTCATACATAAAACCTAGATACTAAAACTCGATTACAATTTAAACTCATATGCAAGAGGAAAGGTGGGTGTGTCTGTGTCTAAATTATTCTCTTCTTTTTTTATTTGATGCATGTGCTTCAAATCAATAAGAAGATACTAAGAAATATAGGAAATTACAAGACATCAATCATGGAAAGAAAGTTGTGGGTGGATGACATTATTCTAGTTGGATTTCATCTAGATAAATACTTAGCTACTTGGGTCAACTATGGTCTTCAAACAAAAAAATTAAACCTTACTTTTGAAGAAAATAGTACTAGTAGTGTAGCACAAAAATTAGGGTGGTGCATTGGCAATAATAGAAATCTCAAGAGCGTCAGGGAGGAGTTCTTGCGAGAGGTCCTTGTGAACCAAAGGTGGTGTGGTGGTCCTATATGGTCTGAGGGTTATCCAATTGGAATCTATGAGATTAAAAGTATGCTGAAAAATCATGTATTGGAGGTCTATCATGGTTTTGTGTATGATATTTTATGCATCATTGATCCTCAAGGCATTGCTCAAATTGATGTTATCCTTCACCTTTGTCGTGAGGGAAAGATGGAACATGAGAGTGATATTCCTTAGGTTCCATATCCTAATGGATTCATTTTCCAAGTGTTTGACAAAATGATTGTATGGGGAGTTTTTTCCAAAACTCTTACATGTCAAGTATTTGATGTTGTTGGCACTAGGCCGAAGTGGAAAGAAGGATGATCATGGGAAATAAAGTGTGCAGGAAATTGAAGTGAAAACTATCAAAAGATCAACACGAGTGAATGCAAGAAAGCGTGCATAGAGGAAAGCGACAACTGGAGGAAGAACAACACGTGCATGGGAGTAAAACCTAGTGTAAGAAGGGTTAGGGTTTTGGTAATATTCTGTAAGTGGATGAAAAGCCCAAAATGTATAAATATAGATACAAAAGTATCATATAAGTGGTGGTTATTGCTATTGTTGTTATTGTTGTTGAGTTTATGTTAGTTTTTATGATGAGCACGATTGTCATTGTGTGATTGTTCTGAGTATTGTTGTCGATGATGCAGGAAGGATTTTGAGTTGTATGAACTGGGTTTTGTAATATGTTGAGCAAGAATAGATAGAAGGGAAGGTAGATCTGAGGATTAGACCATAGGCTATAGAGCTTGGTGCGATCTATTTCACCTCACATATATCTTACCCACTTTTGTGAACCATTGTAAGCGTGCGACACAAGGAAATCAAGAACCACCATAATAAAAGAGCCAAGAACCAGATCTTTGTGGATGTAGCCTAGGAGGGGTGAACCACGGTAATCTTTGTGTAATGTGTTGAATGTCTGCATGTCTTTAACTACTTTAAGAAATAGATGATTATACTTTATTAATAACCAAAATCATTATTAGAATCCGTTTATATTTTGAGTTATATGTATGCGATTCCTAGGAACGAGTAGATCACAATAATGGTCCGCAAAATAGGGTTGTAATCAAGAAATCCTTTATCCCCTACTCTGTCCCAGACTATAAACACCTAAGTCTTACAGTCAACCATCTATAGCTATCTTGGGTGAGACTGCACAGTACCTTTTGGGCGCTGCATTGCCTTCTGGTTTACTAGGAGGGCCAATAGTTAGAGGCTTTGTTGGAATCCCGAATGACATGAACCCTGGGTCAATAACTCAGATAAAAGATACCAACAAATGGTTCTGTTGTTGGGTTAAGAGGAACAAGATAGGACTGAGTAGATGAGATAGAGTGGAAAAGAACTGTCAAAGAAGCAATGAGCCGTTAGAAGGGAATGTGGAGTCCTTGGAACCCCACGAGAGAAGAAATCGAGGGTTGGTTGAGCACTAAAGAGCTATAATTTGCACACAAAGACAATAGAAACCCTAGAATCACACCACACATATACATCGATAAATATGTGTTTATGGATTTACATGAAATATTTTTCTATGTTTTTTCGCATCTACTACAGGAGTGGATCTTAAGATTAATGGATAATCACCCGACGAACTAGATTCGACAGCTAGATTAGACTCTAGCACAGATTTAGCAGCTGAAGTAGGTGAACAATAAATTCACCCATACAATAGACTTTTGTCTTGACAGTATTGTGCCAAGATTCATCAAAGAGTTTGTGGTAGACACATCAAATTCATACAACGCAACTGAGGAAGAATTTCTACGAGGACCCAGAGGAAGGTATATTCGATCCCTATATACTTCTATCAAGATACTGCTTTATAAAAAAGGTGTAATGACAATGGAATCAGATAGTTAGACTTCTCTGTGTGCATGGGGGAAGGGGGGAAACACTGACAGAGAAAGGAGGAATGGAAGGAGGGAAGGATAAGAAGAAGAAGGAAGAGGAACCCTTGGACCTGATCTCGATGGATGACGACCAACTCAAGTGGATATTGATGTCATTAGGAGTGACGCGTAGCAGAGCACCCTACCAATATAATATAAACGCCAAGAAGAGAGTCGTAGCCAAAAGGGAGGTCTTGGAAAGCGATGAGAAGGAGGTAGAGGATCTCTGGGCTATGGAGCATATTGAGGAAATCCTGCGCGCCACCTACTAGAGGAAAACCAGAGGCCCAAGAACGGGAGAAGAATACAACCACCCCTTTCAGGTCAATGTTAGTGTGGAACCCATAAACCCATGCACGACCAATACACCATAGAGAACACCACTATTTAGGAAACCAATGTTTGGAGGAAGTCCAATAGCAGGAAGTACATCCACACAAGGAGCGACAACTAGAGGGGCCATTTCAGGTAATCTTAGTCAAGTATCCACACTGCGTGGAGGAGGCAGTCGTTCAGTACTCAGAATGGTAGGACATGACCCTACTATCATATTACCAGAGTTTTGAGGAGGAGAAACAGAAGACCCTGAGAAGCATCTATTCATTTGCGCCAAGATCTGGGAAGCAAAGAAGATCACCGATGACAACACCAAACTCACACAACTAGAGATCACACTAAGAGACCGCGCACTAGATTGGTACATGAGTCTAGACATGAACAATGCTCCAGGGATGACAAGGACACTAGACAACATTAAGAAACTATTAAACAATGAGTTCCATAAGCTGAGCTCAGAGGATCAGGATATGAATGAGATGATTGAAATAAGATAGAAACCAGGAGAATCGGTATGGGAGATTGATCAAAGGTTCAAATGATTAAAAGGGAAGTTAAAATACCTCATGACCAAGATGAAACATCAACACCTATTTATCAACTCACTACTCCCACACTTAAAATACCCACTACGATAACAAAAGTTTCAGACACAAGCAGAGGCTTTGCAAGAAACCTTGCAATTGGAAGAGAATCAGTATCAGTAGATGGACCCAGCTATCGAAGAACTGAAAGAGGATCTAAAGAACTTAACATTTCAACTGAACTAGAATAAGAACAAGGACAAACGAGAAGTCGTTTGGTGTACCACATGTAGGAGAGAAGGACACCACAAAAATGAATGTCCAACGTTTGCGCAGTATATGGAAACAAGGGTTTCAAACCTGCTACCACAGGGGAGATTATGGTGTGAATTCTGCAAGAAACTGGGTCACGACCCTTACCATTGCATGATGATGCAGAAATACCAAACAATCCCAACGAACTAATATTGCACTTTTTTCATGTCAATGGACCACGATGACAAAGATTGCAGAACTATGGAGCTAATGCGGGAAAGAACCTCAGATGCCTATAGGGTATAGGAAGAAATGATGACTGGGCAGGCAACACCACAGTTCACTCAAGCCCCAACACCATACAACACTGCGCAACAATAGTATAATATTGTGCAACAACCCTATAATAACACACAGCTGCAATACAACCCAACATAGCCCCAGTACAATACCGCATAGTATAATCAGGGACCACAATATAACATGCCACGAGGTGATCATGCAACCTATAGAGGAGAAGGATGAGCCAGAGAAGGTTTCAATTGTGGGAGATGACTAGTCACCTGTCACAATTGCCAGCAACCAGAACATTATGCACGGGAATGCCCACTACCACCAACGACCTGTATGTATTGTCGCACTTCGGACCACAATACAGAGGAATGTTCGACACTACTTGTAAAGATCCAGGAAAAAATGAATGAAAATAACCAGAATGTTTAGTGGATTTCAGCCGAAGCAAGGGATGACAGACGAAACATCAACATAGTCACTCAAGGAGGAACCAAAACAAGAAATGATGTAGTTCGACAGGACCCAACGCATAACCAATGGGTAAAGAAGAACCCTGACCCCAAGAAGCAGTTCGACGCGCAAAAGGAAAAGGAGATATTTACAGAAACCCGACAAGAATTCCAGAAGGAGGACATAGCGTTGACTGCACAACAGAACAAGGAAGCTCCAGAATATGACATGCCGCCATCACTGGACCATACCAACAGAATACAAGCTAAGGAACAAGTAAGTACTCTAAAATACTTTTTGCAATCATGCATCAAAATGTTAGGTGATCCCTCATCTATCAAAGTATTGCAAAACATCCTAGAGAAGTGTAGTGACGAGATGGAACATAAGCCATAATTGAAAACTGTCAACCACCTACACACAAAAAGAAGAACAAGTCGTGAATTTAGAATCAATGCTAACATTGGGGATTTCAACATGGGAGATATTATACTAGATTTAGGATCTGAGGTGAACGTACTACCAAAAACCACATGGCAATGTATGGGAGAACCTACAATGGGATACTCAATTGTTCAATTAAAGCTAGTGAATCAACATAGAGTCCTACCAATAGGTAGAATGAAAGGAGTAACCGTAGATCTGGATAGCGTGTGCACTAAGGCAGACTTTGAAGTCATCGAAATAGTAGACAGTACAACACCTTACCCAGTGCTACTTGCACTAGATTGGGCATTTGACAACGAGGCCATAATTAACTTGAAGACCAGAAAAATGACATTTGAGTCAGGAGACTATAGGGTTATAGCTCCACTTGACCCATCATAAGGCGAGAGGTTCATCGAACCCACTTGTCTAGATCTAGACGAAATCGACTAGATGTATAAAACAACTATGCACGATGCAGACTATATAAACCCAAATGCAGATGGGATACTTAGTTGGCGAAGCATTACTTCATGCACAACGAATTCAGACACTAGGTTAGAAAACTGGTAGCAAAGACTACACGAAGTATCCATAAGAAGGTGTGCAAGAATAGACCGCGCAGTAAGATGGCTTGGCATAGAAATCAAAGAACCACCCAGTTTTCATGGGCTAAATGATTTGGAAACTTTCTTGACACAATACAAAGATGAAGTATTAGAGAACCAGAGACTATTAGCACTAGATTTAGCACTAAAGGCTACACCTGGAAGATGGTGGGGTGCGCACAAAGAGACTATCACAAATTGGTACCAATGCAAATGATTACTGCGCATAAGGTTCAACACAGAATAGATATGGGACAACCGACAAAAATATGATGGACTAGGAATACCAGTAGAACACTTGGAGGCGTGTAAAACACTATGGAAAATGACGCCACTAGAAGAATGGCCTCACCACTTCATTCGTACTTTAGAATGCATACCAGCGAATCGGTATATAGACCAGGAATTTTGAAAAGGAACCAAGACATGGGCACCACTCCAACAGAACTTTACAACCACTTTCTCATTTGAGCATGAGAACCCCAACATAGACACAACCCTAAAACGGATCAGAGATTTCATAGTCATTACTGAACTAGAAGTGGAATTTATCATAGAGGTACAATAGCGGAATAAGAAGATAGTCAAGGAACTGTTGTCATGCTACCATGTACAGGAAGAAGCACCGGATGAAGATGATCCGCGCGATATATAGATCAAAGAATTCGAAGGCGAGAGAAATGTGGAAAGACCACCCTTAGAATCAAAGATCATCTATGTGCCAATCAAGATCAATAAGTTTAACATAGGGACACCGAGCAACCCAAAATGGCTATCATTGGAGATTATTGGGACGAACAGACACTATAAAGCATCATAAAATTGTTGTGCGAATACAACGACCTTTTTCCCACGACCTTTACAGAGATGAAAGGAATAGCCGAAGAATTAGGAGAAATGAAGATACCACTCAGACTTGAGGCAAGACCCATTAAACAATGACCATATAGACTGAACCCCATCTACAAACAGAAAGTTAAAGACAATATCGATAGGATGCTTGAGGCTGACATCATCGAACAAGTCGAAGAATCATGATGAATAAGCCCGATGGTAGTACAGGACAAGAAACAAGGAAGAGGGATCAGGATATGCATTGACTTGAGGAAGTTGAACGATGCATGCTTACACGACCCATTCCCCACACCATTCACAAACAAAGTACTCGAGAACGTAGGAGGACACAAAGCCTATTCATTCACCGATGGATTCTCGGGATATCATCAAATTAAGATAGCATAAGAGGATAGACACAAGACCACATTTGTGATAGAATGGGGATCATACCAGTACACAGTCATGCCGTTCAGATTGAATAATGCACCTACGATATTCTCCAAAGTGGTCATCGCAACATTTAAGGAATTCATCCACCAATTTCTCGAAGTATACCTGTATGATTGGACGGTTTACAGCCTGTTAAAAAACCATGTGGATGTTTTACGCCTGATGTTGGAACGATGCAGATAATGCCATATATCACTGAATATCAAGAAATGCATATTTGGAACACCAATTGGGATACTACTAGGACACATAGTATGCAAACAAGGCTTACTAGTGGATTCGGCCAAAATCCCATTCATTGTTAACCTACCAGCACCAAAAACAGTCTGCCAACTAAGAGCAACGTTAGGACATACGGGATATTACAAGAAAATCATCAAAGTCTACCTACAGATTACAACGCCTATGGAAAAAATGTTAAGGAAGGATACCAAGTATCAATGGAATGACGAGTGCCAACACAGTCTGGATATCCTAAAGGAAAAGATGGTCACCGCACCAATATTGGTATTTCCAGACTGGGAAAATACATTCCATGTACATGTAGATGCATCAGCTATAGCACTTGAAGCTATCTTAGTGCAACCAGGAAAGGAGACTTGGATCACCCGATAGCGTTCGCAAGAAGGAGATTATCAGACTTAGAACAAAATTATAACACGAAGGAAAGAGAAGGCTTAGCTATGGTTTATGCACTACAAAAATACAGACATTACCTATTGGGAAAACACTTTAAGATGTTCATAGATCACTTAGCCCTGGAATACCTAGTTAACAAGCCAGTGTTGGGGGGGATAATCTATCGATGGTTACTGTTATTTCAAGAATTTGAATTCAAGGTAATAGTCAAACAAGGGAAACTGAACGCATGGCCTGGCAACCTATCGAGGGTCACAAATGGAGAGGAACAAATGAATTTGGAAGACAAATTTCCATATGCACAGCTCTTCTCAATATAGATTGTTGACGATTACTTCGCAGAGGTCATCCATTACTTGATTATAGGTACTATGCCGAAAGGATATACCACTACATAGAATAAGAACCTGGTAGTCCGCGCAGCGGACTATCAACTGATCAGGGCATCTATACAAAATCCGCATATAGCATCTTACGAAGATACATACTAGACCACGAACGATCGAGAATTTTAGCAGAAGCCCATGAAGGAATAGTAGGAGGGAACTACGTAGGAAAATACACCACGCAGAAGGTACTATGCGCAGGATTATGGTGGCCAACGATACACAGAGACTCAAAAGAATATTGTCAGCAATGTGATGTCTTTCAATGGATCGACAAACCCAACAGAAGGGATGAGATTCCACTACGACCATAGGTGACACTTCAGGCATTCAACAAATGGGCAATAGACTTTGCGAAACCCATTAACCCACCCGCTAAGAGAACAGGGGTGAGATATATTATCATCATGATCGAATATTTAACAAGATGGGCGAAAGATGCACCAGTAAAATATTGCAGCACCAAAACAACTACCCACTTTCTTTTCGAATAGGTAATTACTAGATTTGGGTGCCCAATAATTTTGATGAGCGATCAAGGAAATCACTTCATCAAGAACACCATCTGAGTGATGCTCGAAGAATTTGAAGTTTATCACCAAAAAAGCACACTGTTTCACCCACAGGCTAATGGCACAGTAGAGGCCTTCAACAAAATTCTAGAGAACGCCCTGACGAAGATATGCAACGTCAACAAGGATGATTAGGATCTCAAGGTACCAACAGTACTATGGGCGTATAGAACCACATGCAAAAAGTTGACAGGTCACACACCATTCAAACTGGTCTATGGTCAAGAAGCAGTAGTGTCGTTAGAATTTCTAATACCTAGTCTAGGTGTAGTAGCTATCACACAAATGACAGAATGAGGCGCAATCTAGGAACGACTGGATCAATTATTGTCAATGGAGAAAGACCGACTCTTGGCAGGATTCCACCAAAAAGTATAGAAAGCAAGAGATAAAGTGTGGAACGACCGCCACATCAAGAGAAAGATGTTCAAGGAAGGAGGTCTAGTATTGCTCTATGACAGTAAAGCACTGCAGCACCCAAGGAAGCTAAGGATGCATTGGCTAGGACCATATGAGGTAAAAGTTGTGATGGACAAAGGAACTGTATAGTTGAAAGATCTAGCAGGTGCATACCTGAGAGGAATGATCAAAGGGAGCCGACTGAAGCTATACAAAGATAGTCGACTACCCACCGCGTAGTTAAAAAAAAGAAAAAAGAAAAAAAAAACCAGCGCCCAGCATGACGGACAATTTGCATACGCAACACGAAACCAGTGAGGAAAAAGACAATGACCATATCGGAAAGGGAAATAAGCGGGAAAAGGAAATTTAGTAAAAGCACACTGACAGGACAACATGCAGCAAAATTAAAGCAAGGAAAGGACAGATGGGATGTTACCGGAAAAGTATCCATAAGGGTAGGTACAAAACCACCGGAGATGAATTAAACCCACACTTATGGTACATTAATCACACAAGGTAGGAGGCATCCTCAACAAGCTTCATGGAACACCCATACAACACATGAGCACAAAAACAGTTAGTCTATTCGCACAAGAAGAGCAGAGAAAGAGAAAGAGTAGCTCGAACGCACAGAGTGAGATCACAGAGCTTATCTGAGCTATTTGAACCGAGCAAACATCCGCCTGACACCAGTATGGCACTACCAAATATCATAGAACCAAGCCAGATAGTCTTACCTACTAGGGTTCAAACTAGGTCATGAGGGATACGAGAAGAGAAAGACCAACATTCACCAAAGATCGTCGATATTGACGAATTCCCATCGTCGGAAGACATTCCAGTCGAATCAACATCAATCCAGGAAGAGATCCCACAACCCTGAGAGGAAACCAGGAAAGAGGACATGCTGGAAGCAGTGTAGGAGCCTCAGAATGAAGCAATAGGAACTCATCAGGAAGGGCAGCTCGAAAACACCGAAGCAGCCATGGAAATAAATAGAAGCACATAGAACCTGGAAGTAGAGGTCCAACCAAATGTTTCACAAATACCCATCCTAGACTTTTATTTTTTGGTCGAGCCGTTTGGTGAAATGGGTAAGGCTTGGGAAGAATAGATGGCTAAGAAACAACCGAGAGTTGTTGGAACTTTGAACCAACCAACACAGTAGAAAAACAAGATTCAGATACTGAGCTCGCCTCGAAAGAAACCAAGTGCAGAGATTGTGCTACCTCGCACACCAAAAGGAATACATGTGGACTCACAACTGTTGGGTCACATCGAAAAGATAAAATTTTCCAACCATGACATAGCGGATGAAAGAAAATACCCAAAGCTTGCACCACAAGTCTTTACAGAGACAATAGTTGTGAACCCTCTCAGAGGAACTATCACTAAGCCACGCCAGTGGGCAACCGAACTGGACAGAACCAAAATCTTAGGATTGCTGAAGATACCACACTTTGGTAGAGGCCAATACGCGATGACATGCATCAAGAAACTATTAGCAGTTACGCATGGATGGGATGTATGGCTGGACAAACCCATCCCCATAACTCTTGAACTTATTGCGCAGATTATAGGACTACCCATCCATGTTATGGATCCCGCACTGATACTGGATGACAAGTTCAAGGAAAAAGCATTGGAAGAAGAAATGAAGAAGAAATATGGCACCGACAGGGGAACGAGAGGCATTATAATCAAGCGAATTAACGATGTTGCAACACAACTGGGAGCAAAGATCTTAGCCTGTAAACTGCTAAGAAAATGCCGCAAAGATGAAGTACCGGCTGGAGTCATCGCAATTGCAGCTCAGTGTGCAGAAGGCACCTTCATGAGTTGGGCACCATATTTGTCAAACTTGTTCCAAATAGACTGTAGAGACGTGTAGGAAGCAGGTACAAAATTTTGTTATTCATGGTTGATTACTCTCATCGCTTTTATGGGATGGAAAGAACCAGACCACGTCACTTTCTGTACCACACCACAACCAGGAGGAGCGAGATATCGTGTCCTGAAATCCGTGCCACTAGCCAATCATAATAAGGAAAATGGGATTATATTCAAAGCTTACCTACGAGAAATGCAGGAAGCAATGAACCGAGCATGGAGGATAACACCAGAGGCTGTTGCACGATTTAGGGGCATCACCAATTTCTGGGCTAGGTGACAAGCCATGTGGATACAGCCAAAACATGACCCACATAAACAGTGGCTATATATGCGCTACTGCATCACCGAGGGAGACATTGACATGATCATCCATGAGTGGATAGATGAATGGAAAATACCAACTATACCCAGAATGGTACCAGGACAAACAACAAAAGGAGGGGCTCCGTAGGCGGAAACACAACCTCCACAAGTCCTAGTACCCAAGAAACCAAGAATGAGCCAAATCAAGTCAACTCAGATAGAGGGAGGCTCAGAGTAGCCAGGGACCCAGAAGGGGAAAACAAAAACCACTTAGTCGACAAATGAATAGTGGAACCCAACTGAGGGATCACAGGAAACCGCGATGAACCTCATCACATAGAAACCAGGGGGAACCAAGAGACCAGTGGTACAAGAAACAGGTGCGCGCAAGAAATCAAAGGCACAACGATCACCACCAAAATACACAATCACAGAGGATGATGGCGAGATGATTGCCAGAATGGTCTAGGATTTCCTTGCAGAGGAATTTGATCATGCAGCGCACCACAGGGATAAACTGAAGAAGGAGCTGGAAGAAATGGGGCAACTCCGGAGAAATTCGAAGAAGCCCATATTACAAGTAGTAGCAGAGGCATAGAACCATCGAGTGCACGAACCACAAAAAGAATGGAGGTAGGAAAATACGACTCAATTCTTCTAAAACCACATTCCATGGTTTACATAAAGCTGAGCATGATATGAATGGATGAGATTGTGGGACATACACCACTGAAGGACTTGGATCAGATACAATTGGTCGTAACACAGATGCCAGCAAAGGCCTTATACCAATTGAAGGTTAGTGTCGACCATGAGATACAGTCTCGAGAACATAAAAAATTGGTGGAACTACAACAAGCAACAAAGAAGCAGGAAACACTGGAAACAGTTTGCGTGCAAGAAAAATCAGAAACACAGGAGGAGAAGGGACGCAGAACTGAGTTGGAATGCAGAGTGGAAGACATTTTTGGAAAACTTCCAACTACTGCGCAAGGAAGTGAACTCCCAGTGGCAGAAAAGATCGATCAGATTGTGCAGGCAATTGATCAATATCAGAAGGAGATTGAGACTCTCCATGGACATATTAGACCAAAAACTCCACTAGAAGTAAAGGAGCAGAGGAAGCAAGAAGCAACAACGCAACTACAGAAGCTGGAAAAACAGGTCATCACAACAGTTGACTTGTTGGATAAAGCAACACAACTTTGGAAAAAGATGGAAGAGGAGCCATAGGTCCAACAATGTGAAAAGGAGGGGGAAATGATTAATGCAAAGATCCAAGAATTCAAGAAGCAACAAAAAACCATCCCAATTCTAGAACAGGTAAAGGGGAAACAAGAGCTAAAGAAGTTATAGGCATAACTTCTCATTGCGTAAACACAGAAACATGAGTGACGGGATCAAATAGAACTGTTGCAGGAACGGATAGCAGCAGTACTAGAGCAGGCAGAAGAATCTAGAACATAGTCAACATGGTCTCAGTTAGAATGTGCAGAACTGATAAGCAAAGAAGTAGCAGTGCAAACAGTTGATGCTATCAAAGAAAAAACCGTGCAGGCACTGACAAAAGCAGTAGAATTGCAGGAGAAGCTCCATACAATTGCTAGGGAGATCGATGAGGCACATCGCAATTAGGTAACTCAGGAAGAGTCACATGTCAGTGTTGGGGGCTTGTTGGCACCAAGCTGAAGTGGAAAGAAGGACGATCATGGGAAATAAAGCGTGTAGGAAACTGAAGTGACAACTGGAAAAATTTCAGCACGAGCGAATGCAAAAAAGTGTGCATAGAGGAAAGCGACATCTAGAGGAAGAACAACACATGCATGGGAGAAAAACCTAGAGTAAGAAGGGTTAGGGTTTTGGTAATATTTTGTAAGTGGTTGAAAAGCCCGAAATGTATAAATATAGATATGACAGTATCATATAAGTGGTGGTTATTGTTGTTTTTTTTTATCGTTGTTGAGTTTATGTTAGTTTTTATGAGGATTATGATTATCATTGTGTGATTGTTCCGAGTATTGCTATTGACAATGCAGGAAGGATTTTGAGTTGTATGAACTGGGTTCTGCATGTCTTTAACTGCTTTCAACAATAGATGATTTTAAATCTTGAATAACCAAACTCATTATTAGAATCCATTTATATTTTGAGTTATATGTATGCGATTCCTAGGAACGAGTAGATCATAGTAACGGTCAGCAGAACATGGTCGTAATCAAGAAATCCTTTATCCCCTACTTTGTCCCAGATTATAAACACCTGACTCTTATAGTCAACCATCTATAGCTATCTCGGGTGAGACTGCACAGTACCTTCTAGGCACTGTGTTGCCTTCTGGTTTACGAGGAGGGCCGATAGTTAGAGGCTTTGTTGGAATCCCTAATGACATGAACCCTGGGTCAATAACTCAGATAAAAGATACCAACAGATGTCTAGTATGCGTTTGAAAAAATGCTCGCATGTTAAGTGTTAAAAGAAATCCTTGTACCAAGATAGAATTTTAGATTATGATCAAGTATCTCTTCAGTAAAACCTTATGCTTGTGGGTGAATTCTAATAACTCTATGGTGGATTTATAGTATAAATTGGAGGATAGACTGGGGATCCTTGTATCCCAACAATGTCTTCTTTATGATAGGAAACAATTGGGGATCTCTCTCAACTAGTTGAATATCATATTTGAAAATATTCAACTCTTATATTGGCATTACGATTGTGTGGAGGAGCGGTGGGTATCAAGATGTATTTTAGAGATGTCGTAAAAAACCAAGCTACCTCTCCAACTAATTCAAAGTCTTCTCCTCTTTGTAGTGCCTACATAGTGAATTAGACCGACGAGGTGATAATGGTGGAAGTTATAGTGCTCAATATAACACATCTTCATTCATTATATGAAAAGTATTCAATTATTTGTAGATTTTATGGGCATTGGCCTCCTACATTGACCTTGTTCTAGTGGATCCAAACAACTTGGACAATGAAATGTAAGATCTCTGTGTGTTCCAAAGGTTGTTTTATTATTCAGTTCTATGATCATGCTAATTGTCAACAAGTGTTTGAGGAGGATCCTTGGTTCAAGGGAAGTGTAGGTTTCCATATTTTGATCCTAACACTATGCCTATTACTAGAATGTTAGTTTAGCTTCATTTTAACAATTTTCCATTGCATTTTGGTTTTATCAATTTTTTAGGATAACAGGAATGCTTTGATTATTTACATAAAATTTGATCTTGAAAGAGTTGTAGCATGCTTATGTACATACGTGCGTATATGTGTTCAGATAAACCTTGGTAAGGGTTTTCTGGACAAAAAGATTCTCAAATGGAAAAAAATTAAATACACAGAGGTCTTGGATTATGAGAACATGGCATTTAGATGTAGGATATGTCACTTGCAAGTTACGTGGCCCCATGCTCATGTTCATCCTCCCACGAAAAAAAGGGACCAAATCAAAATTAGAGAGATGGAATTTTCTAGGGGAATCAAGTTTGGATATTGACATTGGTTCGAATGAGGTACATCAACAATTTATTAGAAAATGATGAAAATCAACAACCAAACATTGTGTCGGTTGAGGAATCCTCTTCTTGATGGATTGAGTTGAAGAAATGGATATAGGGATTTCCCTTTAAGGGAGGTTGTGGTAGTCGAAGGTCGTCTAGGTGGCATGAAAAGGCATCACGACATTGATATCTTCTAATTCGGATAAGGAACTAGTTCCTTCTAAGAATCCTAATCTCTCAACTTCTGATTCATAGTTAGTTATTGTGACTCCTCCTTCCGTGGAGTGGAAAGAAGTTGAAAAGAAGAAAAAGAAAAAGGAAAAGTTTAAAGATTATTTTTAAAACGACAAAAAATAACATATACATTACTTTTGTAATTTTAACTTCATAAATATAGTTTGACCTATATTCATGTAAATGAAATATATATCTATAGTTGCTTTAATATGTATTGTAATTAGAAAACCTGAAAAAATATAATTTCTATTTTATAATAAAATTGAAAGTGTGATATTTATGGTTGAAATATTTTAGTTATCATCGCCATCGTTGTAAGCATAGGCTGCCATCGATGTTTTCCACTCCCTATGTAATATTTAAGTTGAAGGAAGTGCAAAGAGAAGGTGACTTGCAGGTCTAATGGCAACAATATACCTTTTTAGCTGCAGTTTTACAGAAGATGGTTTCTTCATGCTCGGGGAAGTTGATCATGAGCTAGGGAGGTGTTAATGAGGAGGGATTACAACCATTTGAGCCCTTGAATCCTTCCTTTTGGTGGTCTGATGATTTGTCACGTTAAATGAGAAATATCACTGTCTTTTTAGCACTAGAATCCATCAATCTCATGGTTTGAGGACTTTATCGCTTCTCTCTAGCCAACACTTTATGTTTTACTACTGGGTGATAACCCTGGATTTGAAAAAGTCCTTATTAATATGACCTATTGATCCTTTACTATTCTTTATTCTAGCATCAATCTCGGGTCCAGGCCTTACAGTCATGAAATGACGTTTTATGTGCATTGGCAGGTTTTAGAAGGTTGGAGGGTTTTTCATATGAGGTCAGTGCACTTATAGGTGCAGCTGATGAGGAGATTTGAGAGAAAGAGGGTGTTTTTACCTTGTTGTATGAACTATGAAAAACAAAATGTGGTGGGTGCAGTATTAATGACCACATTAATCCTCCAGCGGACTCTTCACAGAATGTTACTATTCAACAAAACTCATGGGTGAACACTTTGTCATTTCCTCATGGTTGTCGTGAGTTTTATCAGAGTCGTCCTGCAACTGGTTTGGGTTGTGAGGATACTCCGTGCTTTACTACAGGGGGTAGTGGACTAGGTTTAGTTCACCCAGTAGCGGGCTCTAAGGTTGAGGTGAAGAGCGTGCAGGGTGGTTTACAGTCTAAGAATACTCTTAGGGGTAGTCTTCGTGTTAAGGAGGGTTTTTATAAGAGGAGAACTTGTGTCTGGAAGCCAAAGAAGGTGAAGCATCATTTGATTATGGGTGTGGATGTGGGGTTAGAAGAGTCTTGTAAACTTTCCCTATGTGCTCTGGTTGGGAGGTTTGCGTATAGGACTCGGAGTAAACTATCCTTCAACGAGTGGATGCATATTACATGGGCACCACTCATTGGTTATGCGCCAGAGTTATTGACTCTTCCACGTGGTTGGTTCGGTCTAATGTTAAAGAATATAGAGGACTCTACTTTTGTCCTTGAAATATTCTGGGATTTTGAGGGTGGGAGCATTATGATGAAGCGATGGTGTACACGCTTTGACCCTGCTAATGAATATTTTAGTTTCTGCCATGTCTGGGTTTTACTACCTAGCTTGTCTCTCCAACTTTGGAATAAAAAATCCTTGGAGGCGATTGGGAACCTATTGGGTCGATTCATAAGGGTTGATGAAGTTGGTTTGCTTTCAAAGGATAAGTGAATGGAAAGGGTCCTTGTAGAGCTATATATCCATATGGGTCTCATGGAAACGCTTGATATAGAGTGGTGAGGGAAAGTAACTTTTCATATATTGGAATACATGGGTTTACCATTATGTTTCTCTATCTTCAAACGAACTAGTCACCTGCGTAAAGACTGTCAATTTACGACCGAGGCTTCAGATTCTGAGGATTCTATGGAAGCTACTACAAAGGATTTTTATATGAGTGAAGAGGACTCAACTGAGCTGGGTGTACTAGTTGCTAGGAGTGTTGAAGATAGTCATGTTCCTCTTGTTGACACCTTCATAGGTAAGCTTAAAACTTACTATCTCTCTTTGTATTTTTCTCTTTCTTCGTGGGAATGTGACTTTCTAGATAGTACTTTCCTGTCGATCTTTGCCCCTTCACAAAAACTGGACTCGGGAACCTTGGGTTTGACAAAACCTGGTGGCATGATATCCCCTTTTGATAGGTCTATGTTAAGTCCGGTGACTATTGTTACAAATGATTCCATACATGAAGAACCTTCCTTGATGACCAATGTGGAAAGGCTCAGCTTAGAATCTTAGCCCATCAGTCCTCCTTTGGTTGAACACACCCTGGAAAATGTGATAACTTCCTTGGTCCTGACCTATAGGGAGGCCATTAGTCCTATTCCCTTATCGACCTTCTTGGGTTTGGAAGCCATTCATGGAGATATGGACAATGGAGCCATAGGGGAGAATTCAATTTTAGGGGAAGGATCGGGGAAGGACTTAGCTTGGGATTAGGGATTGGGTTTGGATATATCCCCCATTAAAACCATTAGTGCATGCAAGAAGTTGGGATTAAATCCTTCCTTTGTTGAACAACATTTATCATCTAATCAAGATTTGGGGGTGCTTAGAGGCATGAAATCCATAGCAAGGGATAAATCATGATCCTTCTCTCCTTGAATATTATAGGGGTGGGAGGCCCCCTAAAATTTCCCTCCATGCGTAGAATCCTCTCCAAAACCAAGCTAGATATTATTTTTGTCCAAGAGACCTTGGTCACTGAGGAGAAGGCTAGACTTTTCATGAATGTTTTATGTCCTAACTGGATGATATGTGTAGTCAGTT
Organism: Picea engelmannii; assembly: GCA_009831015.1. NCBI lineage: Eukaryota > Viridiplantae > Streptophyta > Pinopsida > Pinales > Pinaceae > Picea > Picea engelmannii. Next base: position 119,866 of record ML812022.1, on the reverse strand, counting down.
CAGTAGGGAAGTCGAATGGACTTTTGGTGGCTTGGAACCAAAATTGTTTTGTATTAAAGCCTTTTCTAAGTTGTGGTGGGATTTTATTGATAGGTTTTCAATTATCTGATAAAAGAAATATTTCCTTTTTAAATGTTTATGGTCTGTGCTTTGGGCACAAACAGTTTTGGGAAAAGGTGGATGCAAAATCACTGTTAGCACAAGGTGATCTTATTCTAGCAGGGGATCTGAACTTTATGACTAATACATAAGAGGTATGGGGTGCTTCTTCTTTAACAGATCCACTGACGACTTTTTTTAAAGAGATTTTCTTAAAAAAAACATCTTGTTGATATTCTGTCTGCGGAGGTGGTACCAACGTGGAAAAACGGTAGAAGTGGTGTGGACAAAATTCAAAAAAGATTAGATAGAGTGTTTGCTTCATATGCCACTCTACATGCATTATCTAGATATTGATCGTGGGTGGAATATCCTTTCATTTCCGATCATGGACCTATTTTGTTTCAACTGGATACAGGTTACTTGTCAGTTGCTCATCTGTTTAAATTTAATCCATCCTATTTACGAGAAGATTCTTTTGCTATTATGGTTTGGGAAGTGTGGACCACTCAACAGGTTCACGAGGAAGAGGGAGCACAAAGGAGACTAGTTAGGAAGTTGAACATGCTAAAATATGAGTAAAGGCATGGATTACTGAAAGGAAACTAAAGGAACACCAATCTTATGAAAAAATTGAATCGGAGTTAGCACTTCTCTACAAACAAAAATTAAATGGTGATATTAGTTTTGAATCTGATCCACGACTGAAATCACTTGAATATGAACGTAATAAATTACTTCCGGTAGAGGAGAAACGACGGTGTCTAAAAAGTAGGGCTACTAGGATACAATGCAGGGACAAAAATACAAAATTTTTCCATCCTTTTTCCATTTACAAAAGAAATAAAAAACATTTATGGGAAATAAAGGATGAGTCTGATCAGGTTCACTACGGACATGAGGCTATAAAGAATGAATCATAGAGATACTTCAGTTCATTCTATCAAGATATGGGGGGAAACTCCATTGAGGACCAAATCGCATCGGTTAGACTTTTCCCAATAATGGTATCTGAAGAAGAAGTTCAATTACTCAAGAATCCCTACACTAGTGAGGAAGTTCTAGAAGTCCTAAAGGGATTCACTAAGGACAAAAGTTCAGGACCTAATGGGTGGACTGTGGAATTATTTTTACACTTCTTTGAGATGGTTGAGAAGGATATGCTTGAGGTTGTTGAGGAATCCAAGTTAAGTGGAGAGGTTATGAGGTCCTTGAACTCAAATTTTATTGTTCTCATACCAAAAGTCAATGGACCTTCATCTTTTGGGGATTTTCGGTTGATTTCTTTGTGTAGTCTTTGCTATAAGATCATAAAAAAAATCATTGCTAAAAGGATCAGACCTATTTTGTCCCATACTCTGTCAGAGGAGAAATTAGGCTTATTAAAAGGGAGGCAAATTCTAGACGCCATCGAAACAGCTCAGGAGTGCCTTCACAATATCAAAGCTAAAAAACTACAATCTTTGATTCTAAATATTGGCTTAAAGAAAGCTTATGATTGTATAAGCTAGGAATTTCTTCGTTTAACACTTCTCCAGTGCGGGTTTGGTTTTCCTATGACTAAGTGGATCATGGGCTGAGCCACAACAACAGATTTCTCCATACTGATTAATGGAGAGCCAATGGATTTCTTCAAAAGTGAAAGAGGGCTAAGACATGGATGCCCACTATCACCTTTATTGTTCATTCTGGTGATGGAAGGGCTGATCTTGGCACTTAAAAGAGGCAAAGCTGAAGGAAAATTGACTGGAATTAAGGTTTCAAGAATAATTAGGATCCTACATCTTCTTTTCGTCGATGACATTCCCACTATGTCAAAATCCTCTCTTGATGAATAACAGGAGATAAACAGGATTATGACTATTTTTTGTACTGCTACAGGATTGTTGATGAATGTTCATAAGACATCTTTTCTCCATTTTGGAGTTCAACAGAATCTTCTTGATATTTTAAAAGATTCTTTTCATTGTTATTTTACTAAACTTATTGATGGTTTCAGGTATCTTGGTTACTTTATAAAACTTGACAGTTATAAGGTGGAGGATTGGCACTGTCTCATAGCAAAATTTGATAAGTGGATAAACCATTGGTGCAATAGATGGATTTCTATTTGTGGTCGATTCGTTCTAATTAATTTTGTGCTAGAGAGCCAGCCAGTCTACTATATGATGATGGATCATATCGTGTCATATGTGCTCAATAGAATTCTCCAAGTGTTCTTTTATTTTATCTGGTTAGGGTGCAAACAAAAGAAGAGCTACCACCTATGTAACCGACAGTTCATAGCTAGACAAAAAATTTACGGGGGATGGGGACTAAGAAATATTTTCATCTTTTGTAGGGCCTTGACTGTGAATACTCTATGGAGGGTTTTGATGAAAGAGGGCCTATGAAACCATGTCATTAAAGACAAATACTATCCATTTGGATTTGTAGCAAGATGGTTGTGATCGACTACTATTATGGGGGCAAGAGGTTTGCAGACAAGGAGAAATATTCTCAAATCCATGCATATACTATTGCACTGGATAGCTTGGAGCCTGTGGATGGGAGAATCTATTATTATTGGTAAAGATCACATTCTAGGTATGGGGGAAGCGACTATCCCGTCTGATGATATAACTTCAATCCTCAATCAAAGAGGGGTTTTTTACTTATATCAGGCTAGTTGTGAGACACGACCATGAATGATTTGTTCAAATTGGATTACAATTGAGGATTTGGAATTGGAGGGACAACTAGCACTAGAATGGAAGTCCTTCGGATGCGCTTTAATAAACTATCGTGTTAAGTTGCAAGCTAGGCTAGATGAACTAAAATGGACGGGAGGTGACTCATCTGGCCAGATTACAGTTAAATTTTTTTATGAGGCCATTGAAGCTAAGTATTGGAAATACACTTTTGGAGGATGGAGGAAGACTCTTTGGTCATGGGATTTTCCTTTGAAAATCAAGCTCTTTATTTGGTTGGTTTCTGAGAACAAAATTCTCCCTTGGGAGAATTTACAACATAGAGGTCATAGAGGACCAAGCCTCTACTATCTTTGTAAGAACAATAAGGAAAATGTTTTACATTTGTTCGTTGAGTGTCCCTTCACAATCACAGTCTGGGATAGGATTAAATCAACTCTTATACTTTTTTCTGGGTGGAATGGTACCTCCGTTGCAGAATGAATAAAAAACTGGAAGGCTTAAAATAATTCTTATCATACTATGTCTACCTTGTATGTGGTATATATGGTTGGAAAGGAATATTACTATTTTTGAAGAAGGAAATCCATCTATACAGAAGGTGGTATACAAAAATTTAAATGCAATGGGCGAATACAAAAAATAGTTGAAAGCTACTTCCCCGAGATTTATTCCTTGTATTTTAGTTGGTGGCGGTATTATAGGGTGGTTTGATGGGGCTACACAACAAACAGGACAAAACAATGGGGCTGGCAGGGTGATAAGGTTCAAGGATCATCGATTTTACAAATGGAACTTCAACTGTGGACCTGACAACAATACAAGAGCAGAGATTTTGGGGGTTTGGGTACTACTTACATTGGCTTCCCGGATATCCATCCTAGACCTAATTTTCCATCGTGATTCAAAAATTGTTATATATTGGATGCAAGGTAAGGGTTGATTACAGGTGGTCACTCTAGACTGCTAGAAGGACATGATTTCAGAGCTTATAAAACACTTCCGGAAAATCACTTTTTCACATGTTTACAAAGAAGCAAATCAAGAGGCAGATAGTCTTTCTAAACATGCACTCAAAAAGAAACCAGGGATAATTTCTTATTTTATTTATGAAGAGGGCCACAAGGGTCCTACTATGTTCCTAAATCTATTCTAAATGTTTTGGAGTTCTGTTTGGATCCCTAGTGATGTGTTTTTTTGGGGGGGGAGTCCTTTTGTTGTAGTTTTTTTTATGGAAATATGTAATACAATACTCACTGATCTTTGTATTTTGTACTAGAGTATATAGCTAGGGGATATAATCTAGTGTATGTTGTGGGGAGAAGTCAACTATCAAAGGATGTAAAAGACACATGTTACTGAAAAAGTTTGTCATGAACAATTTATATTTAATATAAATATAAAGTGAAATTTTCTGTGGAAAAAAAAGCATAAGTTCCCATTGTTATATTTTATAAGAAAAAGTTATATCATATTGCCTCACAACGTGATGGGGGTTCTTCTCTGTACACTATTTTTTTTTCAGCAATCATGGTCAAATTATGACGAAAGAGGAAACACAAATCCATATGAAGTGGCAATTTCCCTTTTCTTCTTGATTGAAAGATACATGTCTAGATTATAATTTTTCCTTCAAGGTCATTCACCAAAATTACTATCATTTTCCATAAATAAATATGGAATGTGGAACATTTCAGCAAGAGCATTGAAAAACATTGAAATGTTGATACTATTAGAGCAATTATTACTCAAGAAAAGTTGATATTGTTATCCATTTTCTAAAGTAATTATTGAAGAATACTTGATATTATCATCTAATTTTCCAAACAATTAAACAATTACAATATATTGCAAGTACATCAAAATTGTGGTATTGATATTAGTATTCTCGTGCAAAACATACACGTCCCCATACATATAAAAACAAAATTTTTGTTTACTTAAACACAAGATTTTTTTTTATATTATAAAATATTTTAATTAATTTGTATATATTAAAATGTTAATATATAATAATAATAATAATAATCCATTTTTAAGGTCATGGTCAAGCCAAACACCTAATTGGTGTATGATACCCCCTTGTTTATGGGACACAGGACCTCCTCTGCCCAACGATTTGACTGGTAAAGTCTATGGAGGTATACATACCCTACCACCCTCTGGATTTGAACTTGTGACCTCTTAAAAGGAAACACATGTTCTTAACCATTAGACCCACTCAGAAACAATTAAGAAAATGTTTAAGTATAGTAGCATATATGTGTTTGCATGTGTGATTTATACATACTTACATGTAGAGTCCCACACATACATTACATACTTGTGTCTAGTTTATGCATATACAATTATATGTATATATTTATATCTAGTTTTTTATCTTTTTAATTATGATGTTAAAGAGAAAAATCTCTCACAGATAGGTGAGCCTTTTCATTTAGACAATGACAGGTCGTGGATAAATTATAATGTGTTTTCCACTAGATTAAATTTACAAATCCAATTTTGTATAGCTGTACAAATCCATACAGTTCATACAAACAACCTCAGCAAATCAACATCATGCAGATTGAGGCACTGCGATTTATCAAGTTTGCAGGGTGTTTATGGTTTTCTTTCTGAGAGCCATTTTCCCGAGTACGTGAGCTCTTGTAAGTTCCAAAGTTATTTTGAATGAAGAATTGATCTTGAAGAGTAGAAAAATAATTGTCCATGTTTGATTTTGTTTTTCTAGTTTTCCATTGTATTAAATGATTAAACAATTCCAGTAGTGTAATCTATATTTCATTTGGTTTATTTAGGCACTGGTTTTAAGAAATTAACATGGTATCAGAGCTCTTTCTCTGAGATAAAAGAATATCAACATGTGTTGGGTGCATAATTTAAAGATTTAGAGGTCTCAACGATAGTGTGCTTGAAGGACTAAGAACATGACAACCATGTCAACTAGCAGTCTCAAGTTCGAGGACATGCTTGATGGGGTTTCAAATTTCTTTCCATGGAAGGCAAGAGTCACTTTTCTCTTGAAATACAAGACTTGTGGGAGAATGTAGATAAGTTCCTTCCAGTGCCAACAAATCCTACATAATAGGAAGCACTAGAGAAGAAGGGCATAAAGGCACATAGGGTGATTCTAGAAGTTGTAAAAGATCACATGACCCCACATGTAGCAAAAAACACCAAAGAAAAGGACATGTTTGATGCCCTAGTTGGTCTCTTTCAGAGTGACAACTTGAATCACAAAATGGTCCTGAAAAACAAGCGTATATATTGTCAGATGAACAAATTCAACAATGTTATCAGTTACCTTATGAGGATCACACAGATCAGTGATTATCTTGCAGTTGTTGGAGAGAATATCTTGGATGAAAATCTAGTGAATGTAGCTCTAAACGGGTTCACCAAGTCATGGGAACCGTTCATAAAGGGTATTTGTGCATGGGAGAACATACCAAAATGGCAGAGATTATGAAATGATTGCATTCAAGAGGAGACTTAGGAGGAGTTCAAAGCCAATAAGCAGAGAGGAGGTGAGGAAAACTTGGCCCTCATCACCAAGGCTAAGAAAGGAAAAGGTAAAATCAAGAAAGGTAACAGTCAGGGAGAGGGACAATAGTTTGGACAAAAGAGGGACTTGAGCAAGCTCAAGTGCTACATTTGTCACGAGAACAGTCACTATGCTTCTCAATTTCCAGAGAGGAAGAAAGTTAGAGGGAAGACACAACAAGTAGCAACCAAAGCAGAGACTCAGTTGAGTTAACTTTTATCAAAGTTTGAGTTTTCTTTATCTCTAGTTTCTTGCCTTTCGACCACCATTATTGCTAGGAGTGTTGCAGTATATTATCAGGGGAAAACTCATAGATCCATGTAGATATTGGTGATGAATCCAACTATGCAGTGAGGGGTCAAGGGATAGTTGAATTCTATCTTGAGTCAGGAGGATCCTTTGATGCTCAAGAGGTACTCTATGCACCTAGTCTGAAGAAGAACCTTTTGTCCATATTAGTCATGGAGGACAAATGTTATACAGTTCCCTTTCGTAGGGGGAAAGTATTCATATTCCCAGAGGGATCCAATCCTGAGAGTTCCGTGGGGATTGGAGTCAGGGAAAGGAACTTGTACATGCTTCAGGGAAATCTTGTTCAAGCATTGGTGCACAACAATGAGAGATTGTGCGAGATGTGGCACAAGAGAATGAGACATATTCATAACATAGAACTACCCATACCGAGGGATATGGTCACCGAAATTACAAACTTTAGTCTAGAGCAGCAAGGGGTGTGCAGAGGTTGTGCTCTTGGAAAAAATTTCAAGGTGTCATTCCCTAGCAGCGAGACTTGATCCAAAGGGATTTTGGATTTGATACATTCTGATGTTTGTGAGCTTATGTCAGTTGCTTCAATAAAGGGTACATCTTATTATGCAACTTTCATTGATTATTTCTCTAGGAAGACCTGGATCTACTTTATGAAAACCAAGGATGAGGTTTTCATTCGGTTCAAAGAGTTCAAAGCTTAGGTGGAGAACTTGACAGGGAAGAATATCAAAGTGTTGAGAATAGACAACATGGGTGAATATACCTCCAATGAGTTTAGATATTTCTACATGGAGGCAAGAATCAAGAGGAAGAAGACAATGGCCTACAACCCATAGAAGAATGGAGTTGGAGAGAGGAAGAACCAATCTATTTTCAATGCAGTGAAGGCCATGATCCATGATCAAAGTCTTCCCATGGTTCTATGGGATGAAGTATGAAACGGAGTAGTGTACTTGCAAAATAGGAGCCCTCACAGGATACTAGAAGACAAGACCCTAGAGGAAGCTTTCATAGGTGTGAGACCCGAGAAGGACAGATCATGATTTTTTCTTGTCCAATCTATGTCCACATACCTGTGGAGAAGAGGACATAGTTGGAGCCCTTAGGTCAAAAGGGCATCCTATTGGGATACAATGAGAATTTTAAAGGATTACAAAGTCTTTCTTCGAGATCAATGAAAGACAGTGGTAAGCCTAGATGTCAAGATCAAAGAGAACTTGGCATCAAGGAAATCTCATGAGATTCCTATAGTTGCAAAAAATACACAATAGGTGGATCCTAAGGATGAAAAAAGTAGAGAGACTTCCATTGTAGGGGGGAAACCTTTAGGGGAAGAGGAGCAGTTGGATCCATCCAAGTCAGCCAGGAGGCCCAAGTGATTTGAGAAGACTTTAAGAGATGCTTAGGATCATGTTGAGGCTCCCAAGATCACATTCAGGGAGATCATACCTCTGTGGAAGTTTTTGAATTTTATGGCTTTGTTGATCAACATAATAGACTCAAACCCTTCCAACTTTGAGGAAGAATCCATCCAACAGGCTTGGAGAGATGCCATGGTGGAGGATCATAACTCCATCATGAAGAATGATGTATGGGAGATTATACCAAGACCAGTGGGAAAGTTAGTGGTGATCTCTAGATGGTTGTACAAGATCAAGCATGCAACAAATGGAAGTGTGGAGAAGTACAAGGTGAGATTCGTGGCTCGAGGATTCTCTCATAAAGAGTGAATAGACTATGAGGATACTTTTTCTCTTGTATCCAAATACTCTTCTATCTGAGTAGTGATTTCTATTGATTCAGAGATGGGATGGAGGATCCACCAGATGGATGTGAAGATAGTCTTCCCCAACATGATCATTGAGGAAGAGGTCTACATTGAGAAGCCATAGGGGTTTGAGGTTCATTACAAAGAGTCATATGTATGCAGGATTAAGAAATCCCTGTATGGACTCAAATAGACATCGAGGGCTTGGTACTCTAGTATTGGCATCTATTTGTAGAGCATGGGCTTCACCAAGAATGAGACAGATCCCAAAATGTATTTCTTACTTGTTGGATTTGAGCCCCTCATCTTGGTGCTCTAAGTGGATGACCTTATTCTAATAGAGACGGAGAAGTTGATTGCAGTATTCAAGTTAGACTTGGCGTCAAAATTTGAGATGAAGGACATTGAGTTGATGCACTACTTTCTGGGACTAGAGGTATGGAAGAGGTCAGGCATGATCTTCTTTGGACAGGGGAAGTAGACCTTAGAGATCTTGAAGAGATTCATGATAGAGGACAATAGATTTTCAGGATGGAGATTCAGAGTTGGCATGTTTCAGGAAGTACAAACAATTGATTGGCTCATTGATGTATTTGGTCAACACTTGACCAAACATTTTAATTGTTGTTAACATCTTCAGTCAGTATATGGTGGAGTCAAGGCAAGTTCATTGGATAGAACCAAAGTGCATGCTCAGATATTTGTAGAGCATAGTTGGATATGGATTGAGGTACCTTGGCAGAGATGGGGTGAAGCTGTAGGGCTACTCATATTTAGATTAAGCAGGAAGTGATACAAATTGGAAGAGCACCTTAGGGTGATGTTTCAGTTTGGGGTCAACAATGATTTTCTAGTTCAGTAGGAAACATGCCTCAGTAGAACTTAGTTCAAAAGAAGCTGAGCACATGGCATCAAGCTTACCTAGTTGTGAAGCCATCTCGCTTCAGAAACTAGTCATAGGACTATTTGATTAGGAACTTGAGCTGACAATGATTCAATATGAAAACCAGAGTTGCATAAAACTCTCAGACAATTTAGTGTTTCATGATAGGTTGAAGCACATTGAGATTAGAGAACACTTCATCAAAGACAAGTTCCTAGAGGAAGAAGTTAAGATCTGGTACATTATGACAGATGAGCAGTTGGCAGACATACTCACCAAACCCTTGGTAAAAGAGAAGTTTTTTTTCTTTCGAGACAAGATGGGAGTGGTGGATAATACCTTCCTCGGTAAGAGAGAGTGTTGATGACTGTATCTCATACATGTATTTCCATAAGGGGTGTCTAACTTGTGGAAATTGTCATTTAATGACTCCTATGCTTTTTGAGAGTTCACTTAATCAATTAATTAATTAAGTGAACATCTTTTTATAAATCAATTTTAATTTAACAAAGTTCCTATGTTTTAGCACTAGTGAATTAAATTAAATGTTATCCATTGGTCTAATAGGATAGTGAGATTTAATCTAGTCCGTTGAGATTAGGTATTTGGCCCAACTCAATGTTATAAAAAGATAGCAAAGGGAAGACTCAAGACACATTGATTATTCATAGAGAGTCAGTAATCTGGCGAGGAGAGAGCAATGCAACAATAACTGCACACAAATTGAGGCAGCACGTAGATTGAGGAAACACACAAACCGAGGTAGCACATAGATTGAGGTAGCACACAAATCGAGGCAGCACAAAAATCGAGGAAGCATGGAAATCAATATAGCACACAAATCAAGAAAACACAGAAATCTAGGTAGCACACACATGGATGTACAACATATTTGTATAGCTGTATGGATCCATACAATAAATCAGTACAAAAAATCCGTATAGTTTGTACAGATAGTTAGATCTGTATAGTCCGTACAGATAGCCTCAAAATATCAACAACATGTAGATCGAGGCACTGTGATTTATCAGGTTTGCAGGGTGTTTGTGGTTTTCTTTCTCAAATCCATTTCCCCAAGTATGAGAGATCTTGTAAGTTCCAAAGTTAATTTGAATGAAGAACTGATCTCTTGAAGAGTAGAAAAATAATTGGTAGTTTTCCGCTGCAATAAATTAATAAATAATTCTAGTAGTGTAATCTAGATCTGATCTAGTTTATCTAGGCAATGGTTTTGAGAAATTAACACATATATACCCTTCTCAACCTTGTTTAGCATGAGAGAAATCTAGTCTACAAATGGATCTAATCTAATTTCCTCAAGACAAATCAGATCTACCAATGCATAATATGAAAAATCATAGATCGCATACAATGGAGGGGGAAAATATAGTATGTTCCAACTCTAAGCTCTCGAGACTCCTCGTTATCCTTCCATCTCAAGCGTGAATATATCAACAATCTACTCTCTCAAGATGGAAGTAGGGTTGTCTCTCTAGATGAATGAATTAAGACTTGACCATTAGCCCATCCCCTTGATTCTCCCTTCTTTTATAGAATGGTCAAGAAATCTTAAAGACAGGTTCAAGCCTTGGAACTTAGTGAAAAAATATTACGCACACCCTCCATGGCTTGTGTTGCATCATGGCCAACCCATCCTTTATTGATCTCCTCATAATTATTCAAATTTATAAGGTTCTAGGGGAAATTGTTTCTTTCAATAAGCAACAAGCAACTGGTCACTCCTTGCATGAAGACAACAAATGACTAGTCACCATTTTAGCTAGAGAAAGAGTGAACATGCTCAAAAACATGTTTTTTTGTGGAAAAAACATGTGATTTCGGCAAAATCACATCAGTAGGCCCCTATGAGGCCTAGGGTGGTAAATATAGGTGTAACAGATGCCCCCTAATGTATGATTTCATAAGAGGAACTAGTGGTTGAAATACATTACTAAAGTACATAACGGTGGAGTGGCATAAGAAATGAGCTCATAGATTAAGGAACTAGTAAGTACCTGGAAATAGTCGTCAACCAAACATATCTATCATCCCCGAGGTAGGCATACCTATGCTTGGATGTAGGAAAAAGTATGGTTGTTAACACAATATAATGTGGATCCATGAAGTGATATAAAAGACCATGGCCATGAAAAAGTATACTGTGGATCCATGTCATAAAAGAGATCATAGGCATGAGCAAATACAATGTGGACCTATGTCATAGTATACATCACGAAGACATCTAGCACCAATGAGAGAGACAATGTGGTCTTCAAAGTACTCGTACAATATAAATATACTCCATCGCAACTTGGGAGGGGTAGCATAAATGGAAGATGCCCCTAAATCCCAACATCTTTAATCCAACCCCATTGATGGTATAATTCTATAGCATGTGAATGGATGAGTCGATATCGAGCATGGTAGAAACCCCTTGATTACCAGTCATTGATGAATATCATTAACAAATGTGAGGGGACCCACCAATAATGAAAATGCACCCCAAAGTACCTAGTATAATCTAGAGAGTGTGAATAGAGTAGTTGATGCCAAACACTCATATAATTGATTGATCATGAGTCAATGAAGTAAACGCATTGTCGATCGTAAGCAATCCTTCCACTGATGATTGTAAGTTCCAAGGTACTAGTTGGGTTCTAGATCCTTTTCCTAGAGAAAGAGTTAGTATTAATAGTAGGAGATTCATCGAAGGAGGGCCTTAATGTTTCCCCCATCAATCAACATGAAACAATCACTAAGAGATATTGTGAATAGATAAAATCACCATCATTAAGAAGTGTCGATAGGAAAATATAATGAGAGATTAATCAATTATATAATGCAATAGGTAAAGGCTTGTGATTAATCACTCACATAATGTTAATATTATTATTATTAATTATTTGACTTTAGTAAATATTATACATTAACATCTCCTTTAAGATTAACTTAGGGGTAAGGGATATTATGATAATACATTCTTTATATCATGGAATCAATGATAATATGTAGCAAAGGAGATCAATACCCACACATATCATACCATGTGGGAGAAAATCCACATCTTGTTTGATGTTGAAATTGGTTTATACAAAAGGAGCAACCTTTGGTTTGACAAGTAGGCTACTATCCAAGACCATTTTGACCTCTATCAACCAACGTGATAGCTTTATCCTCTTTTTGAGGGAGCTTTGATTTGTCGCCTAGGGATCATTTAGTTCTTTGTCCATCAAGGTGCTAATTTTATCATCCTTTCATGTAGGTTAGAAACCTTTAGTTTGTTAACTAAGGATCATTATAACCTCTATCCTATTGATGTGATCCTTCGAATTGTTGACTAGGGTTTATTTTTTCCTCTATCCATAGAGGTGAGACTTCAATTTGTGGCCATAGCTCAATTTGACCTTTGTACATCGACCAAATGGTATTCTAGTGGCTTTGCCTACCAATGGTATTCTAGTGGATTTGCCTACTAAAGTGTAGGTGGTAAAACTTTAATTATGGTGTTATCCTCCAACATCCATGGTGTTGGTGTGGATTCTAATGAATAGAGACAAATATTATGCCACTATGACTAAGTCACTAGGCTAGAGCATGTATAATTATATTTTTGAGAGAGTGAATCATGGAGGTATTATTCATGCTTTCAACAACTTCTTGAAGTTGTTTCACAATTTTATGGGGTCAATTTCATCCTTACACAACATATTCCTACTTTGAGAGTAATAGTGGTGTTTCAATTTCCTTTTAACACAATAGTAATTCAATTTGTTTCCTACTATGACAATATTAATGCCATGTATCTTCTTCATGTATTTTTGTTCTTTGAATTTTAGCTCTGGTGTATCTCCTAGTGGGGAACCGCATCAATGAAGCCATCAAGCATTTTATCTTTAATGTATAATCACCAAAACTTTGAGATCACATGTATCTTCCAATGGAGAACTACGCTTATGAAATACTAAGGTATTTTATCTTTGGTGTATCTACCAGTGAGAACTACCAAACATTTTAAATCTGATTTATTTTTTGGTGGGGAATTATCTTTGGTTATGTACATCCATAACTTTTGATTCTCGAGGAATGTTTTTAACAAGCCTAGATCCATATTAACACTAGATCTATCAAACATCGAGAGGGATCAAATATATCGAGGTGCAAACCTTTAACCTTTCCTCAAGTTTTGCACGAAAAGAGAGGTTTGCATCTCGAGAGGTTTGATCCCTCTCAACACTTGATAAATCTAGGGTTAAGATAGATTTAGAGTGATTTACTAAATGGGACAAAACACTAGGTTTTTCAAACAACTAAAATAAAATCTAATCAAATATTAAACCCTTGAATATGTGTAAGAAATGTTTGACCTCTCATAACTAATTTTTATGAAACAATCCAAAAGATGTCGATGTCAACTGAAAAAAGGCTAGAATCATTAGCGTTAGGGTTGTCTCCTTCTACAAGAATTTGTGCAGAGTCTACCCATATTTAGGAGTATACAATTAGTTGGTTTGGGTATACAATTTTTGCGGAGTCTACCTTGGAGACGAATCAAAGGTCGAAGCCTTTGAAACCTTGGAATTTTTCCAAGTCTCGGAAGAAATCACAGCTCAGGAGGAGGGGCTCAGCTGTCGTTGGATCGAGCAGAAGGAAGATCTAGATCGTCAAACTCACATTTATACAACCTGGAGGAGCGCACGGGAGAATATATCTTAACCGTTATGTCTGGGAGCGCATAGACCGTTGATTTCCAGAAGAAAGAGTTTCGACATTTCGGGATCTGGAAGACCCGAGGTAAGAAGTCTTCGATTTCGCGATACGCAAAATCCCGAAACCATCAGAACCATCCATCAGGAAGGACAGGTGGCAACATATCAACATTTCATTGACTCACCATTGGAGAAGGTCAAAGGGGCAGAGTTTTAAGAACTCACGATCCCCGAAGTCATGATTATATCGTGGCCATTGATCAAGGGAGGACCTAGACCGTCGATCGTCCAGGATGGATTTCAGCATATCAACGATCGGGAGAACAGAGGTAAAAGGTATTTCGACCTCACGACATGCAAAATCACGAATCATGAAACCCCGACAAAATCTGAGCTGTCATATCATAGAGGAGACAGGACCGTCGGATTGAGCATTCTGAAATTCATGCATTTAGACATTTCGACATATCGAGGATTGGGGGTTCGAGGGAGAGAACTACCTGGAAGCTCCAAGTTGTGAAATTGCTGGGATTTTATCTCGGCCACTGATCAAGTGATAGATATGGACCATAGATCCGAGAGGTATTGGGTCTCCAGGTTTTGAGGATTTGAAATGTAAAGGAGGAGCACTACATTGTGATTCCCCAAATTGTGAAAGTTGAAGCACTCGGAAGTGTAGTCCTAGGCCACAAGGTAGGGTCATGTGGAGACAGCTTAAGGGAGGAGCCAAGGAGTCGTTAGGCCCTTTTTGGGTTTCAGCATTTCGAAAGACAGGGAGCTGGGGAGAGCTCGGATGTAGGAGACCCGAACTTTTGAAACACGAAAGGTGCGTAGTCTAGAGCCTAGGGTCATAGCCCGAGGTCACGAGAGAGAAAAGGAGTCAACACAGAGGTATCTGTTGGCTCAGAAAGGAGAAGGGCGCCAAAAAGGTGGCGTGCACACCTGTCTTCTCAAATCCAGCGTCAACGACAAAGGGACCTGTGGATCTGTTCGAAGGGTTCCATCAGGAACCAAAGAGCTATTTCGGCTCAACAGAAAGGAACGATCCAGTGACTCGGAGGTCGCGGACCCTGCCGAAGGGTAAGGTAGGGGGTCTGCATCAAATTTGTTTAGAAATGACTAGATATATTAAACTTTTAATATCCACTGATGGCTAATATGTCTCGTGATGGAGGAGCATTTTTGGTTCCAAGCAATTCGTACCACAAAAAAAAAACATTTCAATTATGCACAAGTTAATTTAGGACGAATAAGGATGGCCACAACTCTATTCTACAGCTCATGTTGTTACTCCTTGTAACAAATGACAGAGTTGTAACTTCTATGTTGCAACTTCACATTACAAGAAATATGTTGCAACTCCATGATATAGGAAATATGTTGCAACTCCATGCTATAGGAATTATGCTACAATTCCACTCCATGTGTCTCAGAAACATAAACGAAAAATGGCAATCGCTTGTGAAAGAGGAGGGAGAAAATTGTGAATTGAGAAACGATTAGGCAACGAACCATCATGATTGTTCATATTCTCAACAGATGGAAAAATATTGACAAGCGAGACATGGGAATAAAAAGAAAGGAGAAAAGGCATTGAGGGGTTTGATCATCTAGTGAAAAATCGAATCGAGATTCATTGGGAGCCAATTAAAGTGGTTCAGATCACCACATAGAACATGATCAAGAAAATGTTGTGTAATACATAGAGGAACAATGTTGTGAATTAGTGTTATTCTTGCGACGAAGGATGTATTTATTGGTCACATTGTAATCAAAGGAATTTCTGCAATAAATGATAAAGGAAATGATTCATAGCCTTTTTGTGTTCTTGTCATTGTAATCAATTTCTTCTATTTCAATCTTAATAAAATAATTTTTTTTTTTTTTAAATGTCCAAACATGAGTTCCATCATGCATTCTGAAGGAATAGAACAATCCTCTAGGTGTTAGACTTGCTGCAAGGTTATGCTACTGTGTCAAGTGGTATAAGAGCATATTCACCTCCTAAGTTGTGAGAGAAAAGTGCACGAAGGTAAGGCCTGTGAATGTTGGTCTGATTAAGGGATGAAAGACAAATCATAAGGATGCCACTGTAAAGAGTAGGAGAATCACGAGGAGATGCGATGAATAGAGAACTCAAAGAATTAAGAAGAAGAATAGAAGAGTTATAGAACAAAAGAAATGGAGAAGCTGAGTTAGGTTCAGAATCCGAGGAAGAGATTGAAGTTGAACAAAATGTTGAGGAAGGAGACCCAACAGTGCATTTTATATTATTATTGAGACCCAAAATGATAAAATCCTTAATTTAGTATTATTTATACCCTTATTCAAATCCCATATAAATATGTTGTATATTGAGGCATGAACAATGTAAATACTGAAGTTCCCTTTCTAAAACAAAAAATGATTTACTAATTTTCAAAAAGTAAACATAAATTCTCCAATGTAAGATGTATGCATAACTCAAAGATTAACTTAATGTTGTAAATGTTTAGAGTGAAAGGCTCTCCATTTGTGTAAAAATTCACAAGCTTCTCAAATAGATTTATGATTCTTGGTCTTACATGAAATTTAGACATTGTGTTTATAATGTACAATCCTAGATCATATTATCTCTATAGATCAACTAGACTATTTCTACAAATCAACTAAACTAAGTTTTAAGATATCATGTATTTCTTTACTCAAAAAGTCAATTCTTTATATTCATGTTCTTGGATCAGATAAATGAAACCATTTCTACAAATCAATTAAGCGAAGTTATAAGATATCATGTATTTCTTTACTCAAAAAGTCAATTCTTTATATTCATGTTCTTGGATCCATGCATTTCTCAATATTTAGGAGCTTTCATTTTTAAAGGTGATTTTATGAAATTAATTTCTAATTTCTAATGAAATGATAAATCAAAGTTGATAATGTTAACTCCATTTTCCCTACATTCACCTTATATACAATCTTAGTGAATTTGATGGTTAAGAACATGTGTTTCCTCCTTGAAGGTTATAGGTTCAAATCCAAGGTGGGGAAGAGTATGTATTATTATTATATATATTTCACATTTCATCACTTTCATAATATTTTTTTTTAATTCCCATATAAATTAATGAATACACATTTTTTCCTAGTCAAACTTCTATGTTTGACAACATGCATTTAGTTTCCCTCTTCCTCTCATGTTTTTCATTATCTAGACATTTATTTTTATAGTGATTTATTAGTCCTTGCCGAAGGCGTAGAGGGACTATAGCGATTGATAATTCGTTGACTTCATATTAATATGTCCTTTGACTATAAATTTTCGCATCATCTGTATTGTTCAAACTATAGAAGTAAAACCATTATTTTGTATATAATAAAAAAGACCTTATATGTCATTGTCTCATTGGAGAATATATTGGAGGCCTTATTTCTAGCTTCGTTGTTCCCAATGTTGTAAATTTTTAGATATCCAAAGTTTTGAGCTTAGACGCTCTTTATTAATTTTTATTACATTTTTACTGAAATGTTTACATATCGAAAGTTCTGAGCATCGATGTTTTTTTTTAATGTTTTTATTATTTCTATTTGTATTGAAATGTTTATGTACCGAAGGTTTAGAGCATTGACACTTTTTTTGAGGTACTTGAATAGGCCTAACAACTTAAATTTTTACATAGCGCGAGGTCCTTAAACAGGCCCGACAACTTAAATGTTTGCATACTACAAGGCCGTTAAACAGCTTGACAACCTTAAATGTTTACCTAAATAGGGTTCTCACAATACATTTTTCCTCGAATTTTTCCATACAATGTTTCAGTGAATTTGGACAATATTGTTGTCCATCGCCAGTTGCATAGTTATTGTATGTTTCATACTTATTCTACGTTTGGAATGTAATTTGGTCATCGTTGAAGATACATACATTGTTTAATGGTTCGATGGGTGCTTCTTGTTCAATGGTTCGTTGGTTGTTGCTTGTTATTGTTTGGTTCAACTTTGCAAGGTTGAGGACCTGCACCTGTGGTTGGACCTGTTGGTGCTTGTTGCTTGCTTTTTTCTACTTCAACTTTGTAGGGTTGGGGTCCTGCATCCATAGTTGGAGCTATTTTTTTTACTTTGCAGGGTCCAAGTCCTGCACCCACAATTCAACCTTCGCTTTTGTCGTTCATCGTTGCAGAGTAAGTTTTGATGCCATAATTTCATTTCTATTCATTCTTTGTTGTTTACTATTTGCAGTTTGCAAGTAAGAATGTTTGATTATTTCTACTGCCATGCTCGTCATATGTTTCGGGTTCCTTTTGTGCTTGGGATGCAATTTGGTAATCATTGGAGATACATATGTTGTTTATTGGTTTAGTGGTTGTTGCTTGTTCACTGGTTTGTTGGTTCGTCGATTGTTGCTTGTTGTTGTTTGGTTCGAGTTTGCGAGTTTGAGGTCTTGCGACTGTAGTTGAGCCTATTCGTGCTTCCTCCCTGGTTTGTTGCTTTTTGTTTTATTTTGTTTGCTTCGCCTTTGCAAGGTTGGGGTCCTGCACTGATAGTTGGAGTTTTTTTTTTTCACTTTGCGGTGTTTAGGTCTTGCACCCGCAAGTGGACCTGCGGTTCTGTCGTTTGTTGTGTCTAGCAAAATCGAGATTTGATGCCTATCCTACTCTTAAATTTTGATCTATTTTTTTTCCTAGCTCTGAACCATACCTACATGCCTTTGCAAAATGTTCTTGTAGAAGAAAAGGATATCGAGATGGTGCTATAAAGAGTGGTGTTCCGTGGATTGCAAATTGAAATATTCAGTTTTTATGTTGCTTGGTGTGCAACCTTGCTAGCATAATGAATGTGTTCTCAAATGCATCACACCATTTACATTTGGACGAAGCCATTATCATTCTAGGATACTTCAGTGTTGACATGATACAAAATAGTGGCATAACAAATAATTGGACAACTACATGTGCAATTACAATGTCTGCTATCTTTTTGTTAAGATAAAACATGTGAAAAATGCATTTATTAACCATATATGGTGAAATGTGCCCATATCAAAATACAACCTCTTTATCCTGTACACAGACTGGTCTGACCATGATACAATTTGTCTTGTACTTGAAATATGAGATGTACATCAAAGAGATTGCAAAATTATATTTCCATGTCTCAAAGCATATTTGGATACTTTGTTGCACAAAACCAAAATCATTCAGCTATGGTCATGCAATTTATTAATATTTTATGGCTTGTAATATATTTTGGGCGGGAAAAAATCTATATGATTAAAACCATGGATCAAGAAAAGCAAAGATTCATGTTTCTAACTATCTTTTATTCTATTCCTTTGATTCTCATTTACTATATGTACATATTACTTGTTCTCCTCTGCATACCATCTTCCATTCATGTTCATTGTATTTTGTTCATTCCCACATTGAAACAAATAGAATAACCAAAGAAGACGAAGGAGTCTTTACCACAAATGTAGAAGAGAAGACAGAAAGGTGCATGCTTGTACTGTTATTTCATATTCCATTGTTTTGTATTTCATTTATTGTATGTATATGTGTTCACCTAATTTATTGTATGTAGATATTGTGTATCTTCCTACACAATAAGTTATCTTCATGTCCTTTGTATTCTCTGTGCCACTACATTGAAATAAATCGAACTCTATTTATTTTTTTACATGTCTTCCTACATACCAACTTACCCTTATGTCCATTGTATTTTTCTGCATGGCTACATTTAAACAAACAAAATAATTGGAGAAGACGATGGACTCTTTTCCGCAAATGTAGAAGAGGAGATACAAAGGTGCATGCTTCTACTCTTATTTCATATTCCATTGTTTAGTATTTCATTTATTGTTTGTATATTTTTTCTACTTGTTCTACTTCTTTGCACCTAATTTACTGTATGTAGATACTACGTATCTTTCTACATAGTAACTTATCCTCATGTGAATTGTATTCTCTTTGCTGCTACATTGAAATAAATAGAACTATATATTTTTTTGTTACATGTCTTTCTGCACACTAAATTACCTTCATGTCCAATGTATGTTCGGCGTTTCTACATTGAAAGAAACAGATTAGTTGGACATGAAGATGAATTTTTATATGCCACAACAGAGAGGTATGAAGTACAATCTTCGAAAAGGTATACCAATTGTGCTAGTGAATCAAACACACAAAACGGGTGGGTGCATATAATATTGGACTAGAAAATGATGATTTGGCAACAATGGACCTTTGTTGAGACTTCCCGCTTCCAAAAATCTCCCTCCCCATTTATAATTTTCCCACTTTATATTATCCCTTTTTCCCCCTCTTCTATACTTAATTGAATTCCCCTTTGTTTTTCTCCTCCACTTTCGCTTTCCAGTTTCTTTGCTTAGTCGTGTTTTTGAAAATGTCTAGGTGCGCGGGTTGGCGGACTCATAGGTTCACATTTATACTCATAATTTTATATCACGACTCCGATCGACGGTTTCCTCATTCCATACTTAGCCACTTGATACCCTGTATGTGACATTCAAAACAATTATGGACAATATACAATGCATATACTTATTTATTCCTTTTGATGTTCAACTACACATGATTGCATCATAACAAGTTGGACTAGTGACATGGCCATGAGTAGTCAATCATTGCAAACTTCAATAGACCGACAAGGCCAAAGGTAAAGATTCATACATTGCGTTCCTCATATGTTTAACAAACAAATATCCTGAGCTATTTATTCATCTATGCTATGATAAATATGTTGATGTCATCTGCAACACATACTTTGCAGTTTAAAAAAGGTATCAACGAGCGCAAGTGAGACGTCGAACATAGCGCCAAGTTCCTCAGACTAAGAGGTTTGGTTGCAAAAGTCTGGCTCCATACTTCATCCAAGTTGTTCGTCTACTTGTACATTTATGCCAGGAAAAAAAAAACAAAAAATTAATGCAGACTACTATTCACATTACGTTTTCTGTTCAAAAAATGTCACCAGGTCTAGACTATAACACCCAAAATACTATCAATAGAGGGATTGAACAGCGGCCAAACTGGACAAGTGTTCGTCAGGGACATAATGGTCGTCTATAGCACCTACTTGGACAAGGAAAACAAAACTAGATCCATTATGTGTGCTGACATGACAAACAACGAAACCCTGATGACATTCACACTGACTATTCCCAAACAACTTGTCCAGAAATGTGCAGAAAAGATATTTCCAGGTAATGGGATATCCATTAAAATTTTTAATATATTTCCCAAAATAGTGTATGAACGTGGTGATTGTGATCAGATTATATCCCTCAACGAAACAAGTGTTGTGGAAAAAATTCCCACGATTTTTTCAGAATATCATTTCATCCCGGACACAACAATCAACTAACTTGCACAGAGCAATGACACTTACCCAATTGGAACCGTTGGTGCAACTGTCACACTCGTGAGAAAACTTGACTCGCAACACATTATCCATATAAAATATGGAGAGTCAGACAACGACAAGGCAATGGTACCGTTCTCCATATCCAGTTTTGTCCTTTACTTTCACATGTCCATGTATCTCGGTTATGTTACACAACTATTTCATTGTTCCATGTTGCAGCTACAATTGTTCAACACCTATTCAAATTTTCTTTCCTCAATGGAACAACAATTGCATAAAGGGAAATTTCCACTTATGCTCTTCAAAAATATAGCAAAGAAAAGAGATGTTAAATAAATTATCTTTCACACAACCCAAGCAACATTTGTAACAGAATTGTGAATATACATAGTACAAGATCTCAAGAAACTAACTAGCTCTACAACTATTGTGCGTATACATCTACAATTTCATCCTCAGTTTGCTCATACAAATTGCCTTCACCAATTTTCTGCAACTTTTTTTTTATTGTTGTGCAGTTGTATATTATATTATTCAATATATTAACTATTATTCTCACGTGCCCAGGTTGAGGTTGTATTGGTTGCAACAAATGCGTACTCGACCCCCTTCGAGCCTATATGTGCCAAATGCAACTCTCCTTCTTCTACCTCTACTTTCATAAATTATGGTACAATTGATTGTCTACGATGCAGTAAAAAATTCCCTTACATATATAGACATTGCCTCAATGTTGTCATCCAAACCGGGAAACACAATCATACATTGTACAATTAAACAACCTCTGTTACAAGATGTGTTTCCTGGGTTAGTAGAATTTCCATATGAAGTATACCTATAGAAAAAGGAAAACAATGTCTACATGTTTCACGACTTTCGGGTCCACATAAAATTTACCTTAAATGAGGACAATGCAATACTACATATCGGCTGAAAAAAAATGAAAAAATTCATATCAAGCTTTGGCAGGAAACAAAAAAATCTCATGTGTATCTGTAATTTTTCTTCAATACCCAAATGAATGTTCATGGGACTCGAGTTCTTCAGAGTTTACATCTATGGATGTAAAATTTTCTTTCCAGAGATTTTTTCTCTTTTGTGCACTTGAAAAAACAAGGAGAAACTAACTACAAATCAAATTGTTGTTGTTGTTATTTTGATGTTTTTTTGCATCTCCCAGTAAGAATTTTTCATATTTGTTGGGGTGTCCAAATGAAAAAAAATGATGGCTAGTTGTAGATTTGTTGGAGGAGTTTGCACTTTTTTGGGTGCCCAAATTGGAAAAATGTTTTCCAACTATATAGCCATGGTAGGATTTCTGCATTTTTTGGGTACCCAAATAAAAACAAAGATGATCTCCAACTATACTTTTATGGTAGGATATATGCATTTTCTCGGTTCCCTAATTGAAAAAAAAGGGCTCAACATGGGTTGAAGCATGAGCTTGAGATATTCAAAACTCCCTATAGGTATTGGGGAGTTCATGAATTGGAATTCATACACGCAGGTGCATTTATTGTTGATGTACAAGCACATAAGATTGTTCAGTCCAGAAATGGGAAGCGTGAAGAAAAACCCCATACAAAGTATCCAAATGTGAATAAATCAGGCCCATCCTTTGAACCGTCGAAATGGCTTGCTCCTCTGGGAAGAACCATCAGGAATTTCCAATAATATTGGAAATTTGGCATTGTTAAAACTGGTAGTGATAGAACATGGCAATATCAAAAGAAAATGTCCATAGTGATCTTGCTTCATGGTAAAATAGTAATCAAAAAGTTTATTGTTCCCCATTTGGGGGTTTGGTTATAGCTGGGATAAAATGTTGAATTTCTATTGGTTTTGTGTTTGGAAGACTTTTGTTCATATCTCATGGCCCCAGTTATTTTCTCATGGGAACAGATACCAGATGTAAGAGAAAACCAATGCCACGTGTGTGTTTTTTTTATATCAAATTGTTTGATGCATAGGTTGATGTGTATTTCTCTATGGACCCTTGTGGGATCTCACTTGGCACCTTATGTGTTCATGTGTTTCCTTTTTCCTTGACTTTCAATACATTTGGTGTTTACTTGTCTCTTGGTTGTAGGATTTGTTCTGGAAAATTAATGATACATTTAGGATCTTTGCAGTTTTTCTATGATCTTAAAGAATATACATGACCTGCTTTTCCTTTTAACATAAGCTCTCTGACGCAAATGTAGTATGTGGCTCGTTTTATCACTTTTCCTTGATCAATGAACTTAGCAAAATTCATCTCCGGGAATATTTTGAGATAAAAGGATATATACTATGTAAAGTCCAATGGAACTATCATATCAACCACAAAAAATTAAAATTAAAATTCATCTTAAAATTAAAATTCATCATTGTTGTACTTACGGTGAAGTTGATAGTACAATAATTTTACTTCAACATCCCAAAATTGATTTTCTTGTGGCTTTTCGATGCTTCTCTTATGCAAACACATCCTGGAAACTATTATCATGGCTTGCTTCATATATTCCTTGATTGAAGAGCATGTTCACTTGTTTAATGCACTTCATAGTTACTGTTAAGACCATCAATGGGGATTTCTTACACCAATTCTCTCTTCCAAAAATTTCCATCCCCTTTTTTTTCCCCTCTGCTTTCCCTTTCTGGTTACTTAGTCATTTTTCGGAAAATGTCTAGGTGCACAGGTTGGCGGATTCACGTGTTCATATTTCCATTGATACTTTTATATCATGATTTAGACCAATCGCTTCCCCATTCCATATTCAGAAAAATTTTGGATCGTGGGTTCCTGAGTAGGCGGGCTCAACATTATGTTTCTATTATTCTACCGCCTCCAAACAACACCCAAACTTCCCCGATCTACAAATTGACAACCAAATTCCCCTTTCTTTTTCTCATTTACTTTCCCTTTCTGGTTACGTAGTCATTTTTCCAAATGTCTCTTGCTTTTATATACAACACTTGATGTTCTGCAATATACAAATTGACCATCGAAGTTCATCAGTGTCCCATGTTTTGTTTTACACATTTTCCAATCAAAAGTTGGGATACATATAATTTGACCATCGGGCCCTCATGTCTCTTGAGTAGAACTTGTGGCCCTATTTTTAAGCCCATCAATATGCCCTGTTCCGAGTATGTCTCATGCTTTTATATCACGAGTTTGACCAACCGCTTACCCATTACATACTTGGCCACTATTTCCATCATCGGTTCCTGGCCAGGCTTTCTCAACATTGTGCTTCCATTGTTCCGCGACCTACAAACAATAGCTGGAATTCCGCGATATACAAATTGACCGCTGAAATCCTTCATTGTGCCATGTTTTGTGTTACACATTTTGCAGTCAAAATTTCATAGACATACAATTTGACCATCGGTCCCTCACGTCTCCTGAGTATAACTTGTGACCCTATTTTGAATCCCAGTCGATCGCTTTCCATACTTGGTCATTTCTTGGAATCTCTTTTGCGGGTTGTCGGATCAATGAAATGTGCAATGATTAATCGCTCTTCACCATCCCTTCCACCTTTGCACTTATTTCTAGATATGCAATTATTAAGCTTTAATGATAATATCTCATCGTGGAGGAGTCGTTAAGATTTTCATTAATGTCTAAAAGGATGGAGCATATTTTTCATTAGTACGAATTAAACCAAGATTTGCAGAGGGTTGTGTTATCCTTTCCAAGTGTTCATTTCAAGCATCATGCAATCTCTTTCACGCGTCGTTCGGCTGGCACCTTCACAAAATATCTCTAATCCTTGATCTCTCTTCACCGTCACCGCCACCTTCACACTTTTTTCTAAATATGCAATTAGTAATATTTAATGGTAACAACTCATTACGCACGAACCGTGGAGATTGTCATTGATCAATGAAAAGCTCAAGGAGATCTCCCATTGATACACATTAAACCAATATTTGCGGAGGGTTATATTATCCCTTTTGAATTTTCATTTAAAACATCATCTAGAGAAAACGAACATTCTCGTTAACTTAGGGCAGCAGTTTGACAACAGTTCTATCTAGATATAGTAAACACCTTCGGGCATGATGACCATAAGTTCCAGTGCTCCAGGGCATATTATTACTACTCATATCCCTCTGCCCAGGAGAAAAAAAGAGTTGGTCCCTTGGTGCACCGAGAGATATATTTCAAGCCAAATAATTCCAAGGAAACCCCGCCTGCATAGACAACCGACCCGCCTGCGTTGATGGCTGGCATAGAGGTTGATACGGTCGATTTCAAGCTGGAAGAAGATGATATGATGGACGATGATACAATGATGGATGATGGCAATGCATATGCTAATCCCACTCCTAATACCTAATTTAAATAAACCATAATGGGGGGGAACTTCCCGGCTCGACGATGGCGGCCCTGACAAGACCAAAAAAAGGGGTTTAAGAAAATAAACTAATGTTGAACGCAATAACCGCTTTGTTGCTCGGGAGTAGGAATTCCAAAGGTCCAAATTAGTCTGTTCTGGATGAAATTATTTCACTATAAGTAAATGGTCTCTTGATTCTCCCAGAGATATATTTCAATCCAAATAATTATTCAATTGTGGGACCACTCTTCTATTCTCTAGATATACAATTAACATATTAGGGGATGAGGACCATAACTCCCACTAGTGCAAGGCATATTCCTACTACTCATCTCCTTCCACCCAGAATGGACTAATTTGGACCTCTGGAATTGCTCGTGCAGCCTGTGTCCCTGAAATATTTTTCTGTAAGGAGGGGCTCTCTTGGTCCCCTCCTGACCAGAACGAATTAATTTGACCTCTCGAATTGCTCGTGTTGGTTGTTTCCCTAAAGTCTTCAACTGTGAGGAGGTGGTCTCTTGGTGTGTCATAACTTTCAGTTTTGGGCTCTTTCGCTTTCCCTACGACGTTTTTCATCTTCTTCCTCACAGAAAGCTTGTGAGAACTATCAATTTTACCGTGAGGATAGGTTCTTATGTCCTCCTATGTTTGAAAAATTATGGGTAGCTTTCTTGTTGGGTTGGGCCATTGGAGCGATGTTGTGGGATTTTGTGCTCTTCGCAGTGGTGGCCGTAGATTGGAAAATATTCTCGCCAGGGCCTTTTCCTTATTATTTGTACAATTCAATGGTGCCTTGCAATGTCTCCAGGTCGCCAGCATTAGGAGAAGGAGTGTTGTTCACCTGCTTCAATCCAAGGAATTATTCCATTGCAGAACCACTCACTTGTTTATTTTTCGTGTGAGGTCTTCCACAAGATATTGAGATTGTGGCAGGGAACATTGACCTTCCAAGGAGAATACTACAAGGACTTCCTAAAAAAAAGCATGGTAATGAGTTTTGTATGCATGTTGAAGAGAATCTTGATGGCTCCTTCATGTTGTACCACTAGAGGAACAACACATAATTGTATGCATGTTTCTTTTTTCTTTTTTTTTTGTAGATCATGTACCTGTATTTATGAGAAATATGTTCAATGTTTTGGTGCAAAGAACTCATTCCAATTTCTATGGATAGATATACACTGGCCAATATTTGTTTTGTATGGCTTTACTATTAAAAAAATTTCCTTGGAATCTTGGTTGTTGCTTCTTTGTTGGATTTAACACCTCTTCTCATTAGCATGGTTCTACAGTCTCGTAGTTCTTGAATATTGTATTGGCACAAGTAATTTGATCTAATATGGAGCATTGAACAATTATATGACAATGCATTGTGTCGATCCCATCAGGATTCTATGGAAACAAAAATGAATTTCAGACAGTTTCAAACTAACATTCAATTATATTCGCAATGCAGATAAAACATAGCCACACTAATTCACGATGCGATAATCAGGGCCCCGCCCTAGACATTTTGTTTTCATCTCAACCTTGTTGAGAAAACGATTTCTTATTTCCCTTTCGCTTCCTTGATTCCTTTACTTCAAAAGGAAACATTTTATTAGTTGTCCATCCCCTGGCCTCTATTTGAGCACTTTTTACTTTATTAATGAAATTACCAAATTTCTTCTTCGCGAATAATAAAAAAAATTGATCTATGGTGGATGTAGTCAAATGGGACTATGAAATCAACTACAATATTAAAATTCAAGATCGTCATTGTTGTTTCTAGACATGAAATTATTAATCTTTAATGCTAACAACCCATCATGCAAGAAGTTTAATACTTAAGTTAATATGTCAAAGTCATGGAAGAATGTATCAAGAACACAATTACTACCACAAGTTGCAATAAAAACAAATATTCAACAAATCATTTGCTCACACCCTTTTTAATGGTACAAGCACAATAAAAAATGAGTAAGTGGATAAAATATTGGACTAGAAAATGATGGTTTTGCAACAATGGGGCTTGTTTGAGACCAACTCCTTCTTATGAAAATTTCCCTCCGCTTTTCTATTTTCCCACTCTTTTATCCCCTTTTTTTCCCTCTTCTATACTTAACCAAATTCCCCTTTATTTTTCCCATGTAGTTTCTCTTTCTGGTTACTTAGTCGTTTTTTACGAAAATGTCTTGCTGCACGGGTTAGCGGATTCACGGGTTCACATTTTTATTCATGCTTTTATATCACCATTCCAACCGAGCGGTTCCTCTTTCCATACCTAGCCACTTTTTCAATCGTGGGTTCCTGCCCAGGCGGTCTCTAAATTTTACTTCCATTGTTCCATGACCTGCAAACAACACTCCGGCTTCTGCAATATACAAATTCACTTCTGGACTCCCACGTCATCCTCTCTTATGTGTTACACATTTTGCACTCAAAAGTTATGATACATACAATTTGACTTTTGGGGCCTCACGTCTCCTCAGGAACCCTTGTCGCCCTATTTTGAAGCCGGTTCGACCACTTTCCACACTTGGCCATTTCTTGGAATCTCTTTTGTGGATCGTCGAGTTGGCGGGTTCAGAAAATTTCCAATTCCTAGTCATTGTTTCCTATGCCCGCCACCTTTAGACTTCTTTCCAAGTATATGCAATAAGTATACAACTTCTCCAGAAAAATACATAAAAAATCTTGCCTGGAAATGGGATATCTATTACAGATTTGAATATATTATCCCTTCTTTTCCCTCTTCTATACTTAACTGAATTCTTGTTTATTTTTCCCTTCTACTTTCTCTTTCTAGTTACTTAGTTTTTTTTCTAAAAATGTCTAATTGTGTGGGTTGGCAGAATCACGGGTTCACATTTGCACTCATTCTTTTATATCGTGACTTCAATCGATCGCTTCCCATTCCATACCTAGGCACTTTTCCAATCGCATATTCCCAAGCAGGCAGGCTCTAGATTGCACTTCTATTGTTCCGTGACCCACAAACAACACCTAGACTTCCGCGATATACAAATTTACTTCCAGACTCACACATCATACCCTCTTCTATGATACACAGTTTGCACTCAAAAGTTCTAAGACCTGCAATTTGACCTTCGGGTCCTCACGTCTCTTGGGGAACTATTGTCACCCCATTTTGAAGCTTGTGCATCCTCTTTCCATACTTGGCCATTTCTTAGAATCTATTTCGCAGATCGTCGGGTTGGTGGGTTCATGAAATATCCAATTCATAATCGTTGTTTCCTATTCCCACCACCTTCACACTTCTTTCCAAGTATGCAATAACTGAGGTTTAATGCTAACAACTCACCATGCCTCTAGGAGATAGTCATACTAATTGTCCGTACACAAATTGTCCAGAAATATGCAGAAAATATCATGCCAGGTAATGGGATATCTATTACAAATATAAATATATTAGTGAAAACGATTCCCACCTATCATTTCCCTATTCCATACTTACCGAATTTTTCTCTTGCAGGTTCCCAGATAGGTGAACTGCACGTCCATTGTTCCTTGACCTGCAGACAACACCTCGAATTCTGCGATATACAAATTGACTTCTAGACTCCCACATCATCCCCTCTTCCATGTTACACATTTTTCACTCAAAAGTTTCAATACATACAATTTGACCGTCGGAGCCTCACATCTCCTCGGGAGCCCTTGTCATCGTATTTTGAATCTCATCGAACCTCTTTCCACACTTGGCCATTTATTGGAATCTCTTTCATGGATCATCGGGTTGGCGGGTTCAAAAAATTTTCAATTTCTAGTCGTTGTTTCCTGTGCCCGCCACCTTAACACTTCTTTCCAAGTATATGAAATAAGTATACAACTTCCCAAAAAAATGCAGAAAAGATGTTTCCATGAAATAGGATATCTATTACGGATTTGAATATATTATCCCTTCTTTCCCCTCTTTTATACTTAACCAAATTCTCGTTTCTCTTTCCCCTCTACTTTCTCTTTCTAGTTACTTAGTCATTTTCCGAAAATGTCTAACTGCGTGGGTTGGCAAACTCATCGGTTCACATTTCACGCGTTCTTTTATATCGCGAGTTTGACCGACCACTTCCCCATTCCATACCTAGCCACTTTTTCAATCACGAATTCCCGAGTAGGCGGGCTCTAGATTACACTTCCATTGTTTTGTGACCTACAAACAACACCCTGACTTCCACAATATAAAAATTTATTTTCAGACTCCCACATCATACCCTCTTCCATGTTACACAGTTTGCACTCAAAAGTTTTGAGACCTACAATTTGACCATCGGGTCCTCATGTCTCTTGTGGAACTATCGTCACCCCATTTTGAAGCTCGTCCATTCGTTTTCCATACTTCGCCATTTCTTCGAATCTCTTTCGCGGATCGTCGGGTTGGCGGGTTCAAAAAATATCTAATTCCTAATTGTTGTTTCCTGTGCCCATCACCTTCACACTTCTTTCCAAGTATGCAATAACTGAGGTTTAATGCTAACAACTCACCATGCCTTAAGGAGACAATCATAATAACTATCCCTACACAACTTGTCTAGAAACATGTAGAAAATATCATGTCAAGTAATGGGATATCTATTACAAATATCAATATATTAGCGAAAACGAATTCCACCGACCGTTTCCCTATTCCATACTTACCGACTTTTTATCTTGCGGGTTCCCGGATAGGCAAGTTCAATATTTCCCTTGCATTGTTCTACGACCTACAAACAACACCAATAATTATGTGATATACATGCATAAAAGATCTTGTCAAGTAATGGGATATCTATTATAAATTTCAATATATTAGCGAAAATGAGTCCGACTGACCATTTCCCTATTCCATACTTAGCCACTTTTTCGATTGCGGGTTCCCAGACAGGCGGGCTCAATATTTCCCTTCCATTGTTTTGCAACCTACAAACAACACCCGAAATTCCGCAAATATACAAACCGACCGCTGGACTGCCCCATCATGCCCTCTTCTGTTTTACACCTTTTGCAGTCAAAATTTATGAGACATACAATTTGACCGTCGGGCCCGCACCTATCCTAAGAATCCCCTATAACCCTATTTTGAAACCCATCCAACCGCTTTTCATACTTGGCCATTCCTTACTTGATCTTCCCAGTCCACATCACCTTCGCACTTGTTTATAATAAAAAAATGTTTATAAACACGCACACACACACACACACACACACATATATATATTATAAAGACATATAATTTGACCGTTGGACGCTTACCTCTCCTATGAATCCCTTGCAACCCTACTTTCAAGCCCATCTGACCGCTTTAATGCTAAACCAAGATTTGAGGAGATCTCCCATTAATACACATTAAACCAATATTTGTGGAGGGTTATATTATCCCTTCTGAGTGTTAATTTCAAACATCTTGGAATGTCGTTCGCGCGTTGTCAAGTTTTCCCATTCACAAAACCTTCAATCCTTAATTCTGAAAACAAGTCTGACCGACCATTTCCCTCTTCCATACTTATCCACTTTCCTGGAATTTCGCAAATATACAAACCGGCCGTTGAATTTCCCCATCATGCCCTTTTTCGTTTTATGAGTTTTGCAGTAAAAAATTCCGAGACATACAATTTGACTGTCGGACACTCACCTCTCCTCAGTATCCCTTGTAACCCTATTTTGAAGCCCGTCCGACCGCTTTTCATACTTGGCCATTCCTTACTTTTTCTTCCCCATATCCATCACCTTCGCACTTGTTTATAATAAAAAAATGTTTATAAAAACATTAATATATATATAAGGTCTTATTTCTAAATATGCAATTAGTAAGATTTAATGATAACAACTCATCATGCAGGAACCGTATAGATTTTCATTGATGAGCGAAAGGCTTGAGGAGATCTCCCATTAATATGCATTAAACCAAGATTTGAGGAGGGTTATATTATCCCTTACGAGTGTTAATTTAAAACATCATGGAATGTCGTTCGCACATCGTCGGGTTGGTGTGTTCACAAAACCTCCAATCCTTAATTTCTCTTCATCGTACCCACCAACTTCGCACTTCTAAGTATGCAATAAGTAAGGTTTATTGCTAACATCTCATCATGTAACACCCATAGATATTGTCATTAATGAGCGAAAGGATCGAGGAGATTTCCTATTCACACACATTGAACCAACATTTGCGGAGGGTTATATTATCCCCTCCAACTGTTCATTTCAAGCATCATCTAGAGAAAACATACATTCTCATAAACTTATGGCACCAACTCGACAATAGTTATATGGAGATATAGTGAACATATTCGGGCGCGAGGACCAGAACTTCCAGTGGTCCAGGACATATTCTTACTACTCATCCCCTTCCGCCTAGAACAAAATAATTTGGACTTCTGGAATTTCTTGTGCAGACTGTGTCCCTGGAGTTTTTTACTGTAAGGAGTTGGTCTCTTGGTGCGTCGATAAATATATTTCAGGCCAAAGAAGTATTCCATTGCGAGATCATTCCCCGTTTTCTTTTTCACCTCAGGTCTTATGCCAAATGTTAAGATTGTTGGAGCCAACATTGACGTTCAAAGGAGAAGACTCCAAGTAATTCCTAAGAAAGCATAATAACTGGTTAGACCTCTTGCCCGAGTTCCTGGAATACCTAATGGAAATTTCTGAAGATATCACAAGCTTGCAGGTTAGTTCATTTAGAAATCCATTTCGAGAAATTGCCTAGTCGTTTACAAGAATAACGGGACAAGAATCCACAACAACTATTTCCCACATGGTTATTTGTATTTTGTATTTCACAATCAAGGAACAAGCCATTTTTTATTGGGGGAAGCTAATTTCCCTTGAAATTTGTTCCCAATTGTCAAGATTCAAAAAGGAGAATACATTTTATATGTCATCCTACTTGGTTTTCGCGATAGCACATTGTTGTATGTTTCCAAAACTGTCTCTGTCCAAGAAGGTAAACTAGGAATTCAACCCAGTAACATTCTGGTACCAAGCCTTGTGAAGGCACAAGGCCTCCCACTATTTTTATGAGGTTTTTAATTACTTTGTCTCTGTTTTCAAAGTTTTATTATTAGGAAAGGATTCTCCCTGCAAATCAGACCAGACAACCAAGTTTTTGGATAGGAAGGGGGCACTTGAACAAATGGAGAATTGCAATGTGATAAGGATTTTTGGCTCCAAGGAAAAACCTGTTGTCCTTCCATGTCACATTACGGACATAATGTTTGTTACAAAAATAACAAGGAAATACAACTACTAGTTGCATCTATTCCATGAGAAGAGAAAAAAACAGTTCATTCCTCTACCTTGGAAAGTCGAGGACTTCGTGTTGAGGAATGACAACAAAATTGATGAATTCACGGCCCATTTCAACAACTTGAACCTAAGATATCATGAAAGGCTAAGAGGGTTTGACCCTAATAGAATTTTTTTGGAACATTTACTTGCAACTGGCCTCAACAATTATTTTTTCCAGAGACACCTGAGAAAAAACAAATACACTGATGACAACACTCTTGCTTCTGATGTCGGTGACCTAGACACATTTCAAAGTACCACTAAATTGTACATACAATAGGGAGAGGTCCCCGATGAGAAGAGTGTTCAATCGTCGGATACCACTCCCAAAAGTACGACATCCTAGAGCATCATTCCAATGGCCCACCCCATTAAGAAAGAAACCCATAATTATTCAAACAAAGGAGGAGATAACAACCCTCCTCACCCTAAAATTGATAGTTCTCACAAGCTTCTCATGGAGAAGAAGAGAAAAACAATTGTAGGGCAAGCGAAAGAGCCTGGAATTGAGAGTGAGAAAATGGAACTTGAGACTGATCTGGATAGCGTATTCCGCAACCTTGATCATCCTGGAGACGCGATCCAACATAGTCTCCCAATGGACATAGTCGATACTGAATTTTTTTACGAAGATGAATCCTTCATATTCCAGAGTGATGTTTTTGACAACGAATCTAAAAATTTAATTATTGAAAAGAGAGATGTAAAAAATAAAAAAGGGAAATCTCGTTCAGATATTAACCTTGCGAACATGCGGTCGTCCCAAATCTAACGAATTCACAGAGAAACTAAAGATTCTCTTGATGATTCCATTGGAGGGATTGAGGATGAGAATGCCAGACTGAAGGACCGAGTCAAGGAATTAGAGGAAGCTTTGATTCCTATGCCATTGCTTTCCAGTCCTTTAGCAATAGCCATGCCTACCACCCCTGCAGCCAAGTTAAAAGGATCATCCAACCTCCTTGCATCGTGTAGAGGATATGTGGAGAATAATATCAAGAAAAGAATGGAACTGATTACTGACTCCTGGGAAACATCACAAAGTATGGCTTCCCTTCGAATGAGGCCACATTCTTTGCTCAAACATTTGTGGGCGTATTTAAAAAATGAAGAACGTTTCTATTTAGACACGGTCATCCCTTTTGGCACCCATGTCAACAACATGAAATAAAGGAGACAAAGACAAGAAGATCTCCCCTCCCAAAATTGGATCACTCAATTAAATGCATGCTGGAAAGAGAAAGTGAAGAACCTGCATTTCATTGTCCAATCATCTGAACAAGCCATATCAAAGAAAGAAAAACTATTCACAAAGTTGATCGAAATAGACTTAGTTGGAAGGACCAATGAGGTCTGATACCCCAACTTAATTGTCAACTCCTCGCCCTTAACTAAGCAAGACTTCGATAAACAAGTTGATATTTTTAAGGGGTTGTCTTTAGAAAAGTTTTACAACATCCTTGAATATGGTGAAGATGGCGTGGACAACTAGCTAGTCGACTATTCAGTACAAAATGAAGAAATTGATCAAGCTCTGCGTAATCTTTCTATCGATCTAAAGGAATTAGAAAATGAACTTTTCAATATAAAAATCCAGAATGAGATCAATGTGGCCCCCTTAAGAAGCTACATTGAAGAATGGGTCCAAAGGGCAATGGAGTAGGTCACCAATGAAAGGCAATAGGCAGTTGGCACGATTCTAGTAGTCGTCAACGAAAACAATAAAAAGACATTAGCAAGAAAATAGCAAAAGGGTGATCTGTACCATCACTATAAGTCTATACTAATCACATCTTGCTTTGTTTATCAATCCAGTTATTCCACCTTTTTAAATAGAAATGTCTAGCAAAAGACTGATACCTTCCAATTTCTTCTTTTCAGGTATTGCTCTCTATCCTTGCCCACTTCTTCTTTCCACGGTCCTATTTCTTGTACATATTTTTCTTATGGTTCGTGGGAGCCCCAATCCTAGTCTATATGACAAACGCATTTAAATTTCTAGGAATATGTAACATACAATATTATTTTTTGATATATTTCAAATAAAACTATTTTTGTCTCCTTTTATATTTATGTGCTCAGAAATTTTCATCTTCAACTATGCTAAATGTCAAGAAATTGTGTTTATTTAATTTGAATGTAACTTTATATGTGTCTTCTATGTTTTATCTTTTTCTCATGCATATATTTTTCTCCTGCTTGGCATATAATTTTATTTTTCTCGGCACATATAGAGACACACAAGCCAAATGGTCTATGGAAATTGTACTTAACTCTAACTAGTTGGAAGTATACAAAAATAATTATGAATGAATTTCATAAATACATTGAAGAGATAAAACATGCAAGGTAGGAATGGAAATTTCGAACATAGCAAGTCACACTACTGGAAAGAACGGAAATTTTGAATATAGCAAGATAGATTATATAGTTTCAAAAACTAAATGGGACTTTAGAAGCCACGGGTCATTTCCTGCATGGATACCACATGTGCTTCATGTTGTTTGCCACATCTCCGCTGCAGTTTCTATTTGCCTCCACTACTTTTTCCCCATCCCTATACATTTATTCCCAATTCAACCTGACAGGGACTACACTTCCATGCAACACTTGTTTGATATTGTTTTTTAGTTATTCTTGTGATATTCAACATAACATTGATTACAACAAATTATAATTGAACTTAATAAGATTCATTTAAAATTCAATTTCAATTAAACAAAAAATTCTAAAAGTAAACTTTACCTTGAAATAATTCATTCAAATTAATTAAACTAACCCACATTTAAACTTAAAATAATGTACATCATTTTTATATATAAATAATTATAATATTATATAAATATAAAAATGTTTTATGTATGATACGATGCAATTTATGTATGAATTAGAAAATTTGAAAAATAAACACAGCTCAACAAATATGCATATAAGAGATCATCTCCATGATGATACCAATATGTTACAAGGGGAGTTTCTTAGCAACAAGTCCCTGCTAGGGAGAGGTAGAAAGCTAGTGGATCCTTTGACTAGCAATGTTTGTTGGGCTTCATCTTGTTTATAGGCAGCGTCTTTTTTATTTGCGGGAAGATCTTTCAAGTTTAATATTCACAGCGTCAAGATGTGTCGACATTCAAGAACTTCTAGATATTTGCAAGTTGTTTGGAGCAAAGTATGGTAAAGAATTTGTAGCTACAACAACAAAACTACACCCAAATTGTGGTGTCAACAGAATGGTAAGTCCAAGTTTAATATTGTGAATGATTTGGATACTTGATGAATTTCTTGCAAATGCAAAAACTAATCATTCTTTGGATAACAATAATACTTTATGAATTCTGCAAATGTAAAAACTAATCATTCTTTGGATAACAATAATACTTGATGAATTCTATAGTATAAAACATTCGTTATTTAATTGAAAATTATACTCCATTATATATGAAGTTATGTTTGAATGTTATTGTTAACGCGGATTACTTCCTTTTGAATTTAAAAGGTTTTTAATAAAATATAATTATTAGTGGTAAATAAATAAATTTTAAAGTAATGTTTAAAGTAAAATTCAAATCACACATAAAATAAAAACTAAAAAAATTTAGAGTATTGGGGAAGCATGGATATCACCTGTGTATCTTTGTTGTTATCTTGTACTACAGTCTTTCCAATATCTTTCTCATATTGTCCAAACAATTCTGAAAGTGAGTTAATTCTTACAAGAAAGTTTCAATTTCTATTAGAAAAAATGGACAACATTGAATTCTGTAATTGGGTAAAAGCTACCTAATAACTCTAAAAACTAATTTACAAATTATTAGTGATATTAAATTTTGCACTTTTTTTCAATAATAAAAATACTTGACTACTCTAGACATGATCATAAACTAATTTACAAGTTTTGACAATATTTACGTTTGAATAACCTGAATGGTGTATTTAATTTTACACAAGTTTTGCCAATATTTACGTTTAAATAACCTGAATGGTATGTTAATTTTACACAAGTTTTGCCAATATTTATGTTTGAATAACCTGAATGGTATGTGTTATCACTCCAAGAAACTCCTTCGGGTTGTAGGCTAAGGATGCTTGGTAACTTAAGAAATCATTAATAATCAAGTTTTTGGAACAATGGGATAACTGAGAAGGCTTAGCAAAAAGACAACATGTCATGCCTCTAAATAAACAGTGCTTCGAGAAACTAGATATCAGTTACGAAAAAATAATCAAGATATGAAGAATGACATTCAAGATAACCAAGTACAAATCAACAGGGTCATACAAGAATGTAAGAAGATCTAATTCGTATTCATGAGTTATATCAGAAGATGACAGTTCTGAACAACTGAGCTGAATAGAACTAAATACAGAATAGTGGAAAATGTGGACAGACTGATATATAATGACCAAAGAAAACTATGATTCATATAGAAAAATAATGTCCAAGTTACATAGCCCAAAAGTGTCTCCAGAATTGAACCCTTGTCTCTTAAAAAAGCTAGGAATTTATAGCCTTTTACAATCAGTTTTTAGATCCTAAAACAATGGATCTGATATTCTAAAAATAGAAAGTCAAAACTGATCTACAAAAGATAAGGAGAGATCTTCAAAATGAGGTCAATCCATATCTAAGAGTAGTAGATTGCTGATGAAGTGCAGTTTTAGCCTCCCAAGGCTGTTTGATTTGATTTCCAAAGATAAAATTCGAATTTGCTGAAGTGTGCAAACAACCCTGATTTTCTGCTATTGAAAAAGGCACCAAAACTGATTGAAATCCTTCTTCTTTCCCTTATCTATCAAAAATAACCAGTTGATCTAACCTAATAATTCATCGACCATCCTTTTGAAAAGGATTCAAACCATTCGGACTCAAAAATTTCTGATCTGGGCAAAAATTCGCTCATTCTGGTAGTTACAGGCTTTCGGTGGTTAACTGTATGAAATTTTAAGCGTCTTATCCACCGAAAGCACTACGTTTCGGAGGTTAATGAGCACGCTCAGGCTCGCTTAAACCACCGAAAAGCAGAAGTTTTTTTAAAAATCAAATTTCTCAGTCATGGAGAGTCTGTTTTGCGTGCTTGAATAGTTGATCGACATCTACAAATCCTAAGCTTTCCAATGGTGCTTTCAGATCTGCATTTGGAGCTCAAAAACTAGTCAAAATTTCCCTACAAGATTATGCATCATTCTTTCAAAAATGCCAGTGCATTTTGATCGCTAACATCTGGCTCCAACTGGGTTGGAGACCTCCCCGCGAGGTCTCCAAGAACCTGGCAGACCCTATGCCTT
This sequence comes from Picea engelmannii, assembly GCA_009831015.1. Lineage (NCBI taxonomy): Eukaryota > Viridiplantae > Streptophyta > Pinopsida > Pinales > Pinaceae > Picea > Picea engelmannii. Next base: position 81,652 of record ML812022.1, on the reverse strand, counting down.
TAGTTTTGGGCATGGAGTCATTTAGCCTTTACAATTTATCATCTGGCTATTTCCTACTCAACATCATCAAGTGTCATGCCTCAGTTACTTGCAGCTGACCTATAACTCCCTGGAATTGTCTTCGCAAATGGTCCTGAAGATTGTGGATGTCAGTCTTTTGAGACTCAATTTGAGAAAAATGACTTTCACTTTGTTCTTTTAAGGCACCAACATCTTCTTCCCTTCTTTGCAGTATCTAGTGATGATATTCATGTAGGTCACTTTATTAGCCACCAAACCTCCAACTTCAATTATGTTCAACAAACACACTGCTTCCTCCACTTTATTTTTCCTACAGAGTCTGTCTATAAATACAGTACAAGTATAAACATCAGGTTGCTGACCCATGTTAACCATTTTTCCCAACAACTCATAGGATTCATTCAAATAGCCCTGGCCGCAGAACCCATGAATTAACCCTGTAAAAGTGACCACACTGGGAACAAGGCCATTCACTTTCATATAATCAATAAAACTAAAAGCCTCTGGAAGCATTTTTTGAAGCAAATGCTCCTGAATCAGAGCATCATATGTGGCAGAAACAGGCACCCAACCTTTCTGAATCACTTGAAAATAAAAAACATTAGCCTGCTGCAAAATCCCTTGTTTGTGGAAGCAAATGACCATGGAATCGAAAGTAGATGAATCTAGGGAAATACCTTTGCTTGTCATTTATAAATAGAGTTCATGAGCTTGACTGAACAGATTACAACTTACTAGTTTCTGAAAAAGGTAATTGTAATTGGGAAAATCAAGCATCAATCCATGGTGAGTAGCATAGCTTAAGGTGCTCAAGGCCTCTGCAATCATACCATATTTTGTATATCTCCAAAAAATTTCTCTCACGACTCCCTGTGCTGCAGCAATCATGTTTTTGGTCAGCAACAACTCTACAAGATGAATCCAATGCTCTCTGTGTTCTTGGAAAACCTGTAAACTCTGCTATAGAAGCTTCATCAATGATGAATTCTTCTTTTCCTATCTTGGCATATTTTCCATCATATGCAAGTGCAAAGGACTCTGCTAATTGTTGATGAAATCTGGTCAGTTTCTCACAATAGGTGAATACACCTGCCTGTTTGAAATGCTCTGCTACCTCTGGATGCCCCTCCAAATACCAAACACCATCAACCTCATCCCTCAAAATAGATCTTGGCTTTACCATAATTAACTACTGATGTGTCCCTCAAACCCAGGGATTTGTGTGTAATTGATAGACAGACTTCCTTTCTCCACGGATCAAAGAGTCTATGTCAAGATCAAGGGTACAGCTTAACAGTAGACTATGACTCAACAAATAGAAGTAGATATTTAGGCAACCATCGAATCAAGGTTTTGACGAGATAATAGGTCTTTAAATTTTGACAAATAATCAACTGTGACTCAGTAAATAGGAGAAATTTTAGATAACAGACATGAGTCAGGGTTATGACCTATGAATCAACTCAACAATTAAAGAGATAACTGACAGTGCAATTGAGGACGTCTAATTTGAGCTAATAAGTCAGTGTGTTTTTGAGAATAGACTCGATGGTTATTAGCAAGATTTGGAGTTCAAGTGTAATGAAAATCTTAAGCACACAGAGAATATAGGCAACATTCAGTCAATTTAGGCAGAGACTAAGCAAAAACTGTGACTCGACTAACAAAAGTAGATATTTGAGGCGATAATTGTTCAAGCATTGATCACAGAACCAGAATTTAAGCTGTTTGATAATTGAAATGCACACCTGTGTGATGAGTTTTCTCTCCAAACTAGAGTTTCAACCATCTTTTTCCACTTGAACGAATCTGGAGCTGTAATTGCGCACCTGTATGAGGGAATTTCGGTTGTTTGATCTGCTAAACAATAACTGAACTTGATGCATAGAATAATGAAACATTAATTCTATTCCAGCTCAACTATGACATCACAACATTCTCTCCATAGATAGATCTTGCATACGTTTCTAACTTGGATTTCATTAGAAGAATCTAGGCCAATATCTTGAAACTAAAATAATAAAATTCATCAATAAACCCAACTAAGCGAAGGATCTGCAAGTTCGGACAGGCAGAAATGGCACTAAGAGACTCATTGGTACAGTGATGCAGCCCAGCTCTTGTAATCATTAGGCAACTCTTAGCAATACGGGCTAAACCAATCTCAAAAATATTAGGGAAGCTATCCTCATTTTCTTTTGCAGATTGCTTCAATCCTACTTTGGAAGCTCCTTTCCAGTTTCTTCGCTAACTACGTTCATATGGGCATTTTTCAATGCTTCAAAAAGAATATATGTACCACTCAAAACTTGCAATCCATGCATACATTAGTGCGAGTGAAATATTGATGCTCTAAAAGTGGTAAGGATGGGGTTTCTTCTCCATTTTAAGAACATAGGAATATGATTTCCCAATCCTGGTTGATGCCATGGCCTCGTTTTCCAAATGATTTTCTTCAGTAATACGAAGGAAAATCTTGAAATAGACAATAGCTTCCCAGATCATGTCCATATTTCCTGCATCACACTAAGCAACCAATCGTGCAAGTAGTGCACATCTCAAATTCCTACTTGTTGCAAAACCAACGTGCATGTAGGCTTCAATTATAAAAGTGAATGCCTCCTTGTTTAATAAAGTTTGTGGTTCCTCAAATAGGGATACAAATTGTGGCATTGATGTCATTTATGGAGATGAATCTTCAGCAGATTGAGTTGTTTTTTGAATCATAGGACATGATTGTATATGAATTAGAGTTAACTTCCATCATTAGCAATAACAAAAGACTCGGCCACCCGTTAATGAAAGCTGGTCAATTTTTCACAGTATGCGAATACTCCTGCCTTTTTGAAAAACTCTGCTACATCTGGATGGGATTCCAAATACCAAACTCCATCAATTTCGCTCCTTAATGCTGGTCCAGATTTCAACATAATGAAAAGTGCTGATGTGTCCCTCAAATCCAGGAGATATAAGTGCAATTTGATGGACAAACTTTTCTTACTTCATGGAACAAAGAGTATATGTCAAGGCTCAAAGGGTATGACTCAACAAAAGAACTGTGACTCATCAAATAGAGTTAGATATTTAGACCACAAACAGAATCAGTGAGTTTGTTGAGATAATGGATTCTAATTCGATGGAATAAATTGTGACTCATCAAATAGAGTGATTTTAGGTAAAATAAACTGAGTCAGGGTTTTCAACCTATGAGTTAACTCAACGACCAAATATGAAACTAGGAGTACATTTGAAGATGAAAATAGAAATCAAAGTTTTGGTATATGACTCAGCTTGAGTAATCAATGTATAATCAAAGATAAATCAATGGTTAATAGCAAGACTTCGAGTTATGGTATGAATGAAATCTTGAAAACACAGTGATTATAGGTAAATTCCAGACAGTTTGGGCAGAAAATAAGCATGATCTTGACTTATCAATGAACCTGTGACTCAATCAATGAAACTGTGACTCAATCAAACAGTAACGGGTTTTGAACTGAGAGTAATTCAAGTATTAACTACACAGAGCCATGATTGAAGCTAGTTGTTAACTGAAATGCACACTTGGATGATGAATTTTCTTGTCAAACTGGACTTTTGACCATTCTTCATCCACCTTGAATGGATCTGGAGATCTTCTTATTCAACAATAACTGAAAGCGGTCTGCATGCTCATAAGATGAGCTTATTTTTATGTCTACTCCTACATCTAACCAATAGAAGCATATTGATCAAGTAAAAGCATGCTTCCAATACAGCCAAGAAAGTAATTGAATTCCATCTTTAAGAAAAGTCACAGACATCCAGACTGTAGTATGTAAAACATGATCTTTAACATCATACTTACAATCCAAACATTTGATCTTGAAGATGACAACAACTGAAATTTTCCCACTGCAAAACATCTCCATATAGGTGGCAATTGGATCTTGAGATTCATACAAAGCTGGCTCCTCAACATCTGATAGAAGAACACGCATCATAACTTGTTGATCTAATTCTTTCTGCTCTCCATCACCCTCTTCATATGTGCTGCAATCTGCCTTTGTCTACAAGTCTAAAAAATGTGGGTTGCCCATAGCATATGTTGCAGATTCAAATCTAGGATTTGGGTCTTCTCTGTAATTGGGATCAAGACACTCGTGACTAGTATCAATTACAGCATCAACACATTCTTGATCATGATTCTTGTGTTCTAGCTGAAGATTAGATAGTCCTTGCAAATATAGAAATTGTAGGTTATCTTCCTCATCCTCTGCAGATCTGAAACTGTCACTTGTTGTCTTGTTAATATGATCATCACTTTTCAAGTTTTCAAAAGGGATAATCGGATCTTCCTGGTAGCCTAAGACAACAGATGCATTTTCTACAATGTCAAAATCATCTATACTATGGCTAACATTGTGAAGCTCATCAATGTCTCGGTCACAATGAGAAATATCCCCTATAAGATCATACTCTTCATGAACATCTGAATCCTTAGTCAACAAATGAAATTCATGACAACACCGAGGATAGAGAAGATCAGTTGGAAAATGATCTTTACAAAACACATGAAAAACAGCATGAAAATCAGCCAAAGAGCTAACACTTGCAATAGGCAGAGACTGGTACCAATCACGAGCAGTCCCTTCTAATGAAAAATAGAAAAGCCAGATCTAAACATCCTCATGTACAATTTCAAGTTGGTTAATAAAGTCATGGAAATCCAGCAAATGTTCAGCTAGCACTTCCCACTCTTCACCTCGAAATCTAGGAAGATTGTTCTCCCATTCATCTCTAGTGGGTACTTGATTAGGGAAACCAACAATACTTGAAAAATCACAGAACGCATACCTCTTGGCTAAGATATTGTTCATGTCATACCAGTGGAGTCACCAACAGATTTCTGAACAATGAAGTCGCCATTGAATTCATCCTTCATGGAGTCACCAGATAGATGATTACAACCGAATGATGTTCAGGCTTTGTCTATCATCAAAGATGGATCTATGTCGTCTCCCAGAGAAGTGTTGACGGGCGAAACTGACCGTCCGTCAACTGGGAGAGTGGAACCGGTCCGGGGTTGTCTAATAACCCAAGTCGTTTGGTATGGACCACCCTGACGAGTTTAACGGCTCCGTTGGCTGCTCTGAGGTCTCGTAAGGAAACCAAAGAGGAAATATGATCTGAGCTAAGTGATCTAACTAAACTAAAAACTACTAACTATCATATATACAAAAGACTAATAACTCAAATCAACTATCTAATTACTAATTTAATTACAATTTATTCACAAATGTGCATTATCTACAATCTACAGATTT